>ONZH01011834.1:0-15896 GCA_900303285.1 Rhinella marina | reverse complement strand
AGAACGCACAGTACAGTGGCACCAATTAAAAAGGGCCTATAATTGTATATTTCAAGGGTACACCAGCCGTTGTACTAACTGTAACAGACGGTGGGGTATTTACACCTGGTATACCAAAAAGGGTATTGCAGGCACTCAGAACCCAGAACACTAGAGCCAAATAAACTGTATTTAAAAAAATAAAATAAATTCACCGCCGCTATACTTGCCAGATCAGATGGTGCATATACACACTAGTTATATAACAGGGTTTTTCAGCCAAAAAGAAGCGCTGAACAGTTAGTGCCAAATATAGTTTGGTATGTAGCAGAACACCTAATACACCACTTAATGCCTCTCTCTGTCCCTACTCCAGCAGCTATCCCTGAATACGGCAGCCGTTCTCTGTAAAGTGTATCTTGTAGTAAAGCTATCACTGTAGTGCACTATAGTAGCCCTGATAAGGGCTTTTAATCACGCTCCTGCCTGTCCAACTGCTAAAACCTGTCTGTCCCTTCTCCAGCCTCTGTCCCTGACTAAGTTCACCCAGCATATGCGTACGAGCAGGAAGAGCTGAGTTTTTAATATTCGAGGTCACATGGTTTTTCCAGCCAATCCATGTAGACGCTGTTTTCGCGCTGCCAGCGTGCTCAGCGTGCCTGTCATACCCCCCCTGCATGTTGATTGGTGGAAAAAGAGCGCCAGGGAAGGTGGGAGGGGAAATGAATTCTAAGTGCGCCATCGCCGTTATACTCGATTGAAATCGAGTATGCCGAATAGCGTAGTATTCGATCGAATACCGGCTCGATCGAACACTACTCGCTCATCTCTACTCATGAGTATGATGCAACAATTTATTTCAGCCTCCCAACAGGCGCAGCCAAGTGAGCAGGCCCAGTCCACCCGCCTCAACGACCAGATTCAGGCTTACCTGCAGTCTGGCTTGCAAAGCCTGTTCTCAGACCCCCTGGACTTCTGGGCAGCCAGAATACAACAGTGGCCAGAACTTGCCCACTATGCACTAGGGCTTCTTTCCTGCCCAGCCTCAAGTGTCATGTCAGAGAGGCTTTTTAGTGCCGGTGGGGTGACACCCAAACAGACCAAATTGTCTCCTGGCAGTGTCCAAAAAAACACCTTCGTAAAAAGGAATCAAGGCTGGATTAGCTCTGATTTTCACACTCCTCTTGCTGAGGCAGATGATTAGATCAGGCCTGGCAGGCTGAAATTGTCCCAGTGTCTTCCCTCTGTTACTGTCAGATGGCCCATAAAATTGCATGCCAAACGTCTTGTGTCATGGTATGAGCGAACCCAAACTCCCCAAACTAAAAACCCCAAAATGTTATTAAAATTAAAAAACTGTTGTCTACCTCTACCTCCAATTTCAACATTAGCACTTAGCAGGCTAGCAGCCATTGTTATACTCCACCGTTCTTAGTTGTTTTTACTATTTGGAAATGGAGCCTTTCCTACAAAAAAATAAATAAATAAATAAATAACGAAAAAATGGTATTAAAAAATAAAATTGTTATACTGTTGTCTATCTCCGCCTCCCATTATAAGTTACATTTTAGCAGAGATTGTTATACTCCACCGCAGTTTGTTGTATTTACTATTCACTCTCTGCTGTGCTGATATATCTTGTCTCCTACTACTACTGCCCGTGCCACCCATGAAAAGCCCATATATAATTTTCACTGCCTCTCTTTACTACAAGGGAGAATGTTTACAGGCTTGTTGTCCAAACAAGCTAAGCCTTTTTCTCTGACCGTAATCTGGGAACCGGAGTGTGCGTAATTTTTTAATGCTTTGGCCTAAAGACACCCTGTGTTCATTAATCCAGGAAACCGGCCTTTGGCCAATTTTTGGAGGCTCCAGCCTAAAGAGACACCCATGTCTTCTTCACAGTATGTCAGGAAGGGGTTAAAGGTTTAAAAAACAATTAAAACACAGGTTTTAGAAGAATAATTTAGTTATAAATAATAACTTTTAAAAATAAATAAGGAAAAAAAGGGAAAAAAAGGTTACGCCGGCCTTTGCCGACATCTGGCCATCATCATCTGCAGCTCTCGGAGCTCCAGCTGCAGGCCGCGAATAAGCCGGGAGGCAGCATGGAGCCTGGTGTCAAAGCGGCGTAAGGCTACCTTCACCTCAAAGTCAGTTGGAATATCTGTAAGGGTGGAAACAGTAATATAATTAGTATGATCGAGTTAAAGGGGTTGTCCCACAAAAAATATTCTAAACTTTCAAACCAGAACCTGGATCAGAATACTTTAGCAATTGCATGTCATATATATTTGGTATATCTACTGGAACTGAGTTATTCAGTGAAATATATCTTTATTAAGCCATTTTTATTTCTTTACACTGTTCACTGATAAGGCCACACAAGGTCAGTTTGGGGTTTATACTTACTGGACAGCCATACTGAGTGGTCTGCCTTTGGTCCTGGGGAAAACTCCCTGCCGATTGGATCTACAAAAGATAAAACATAAATTTAGCTTATATTTTGAAGACAGAAGGTCCACCCATTACACTTTTTATTTTACCTATCTTCTACCTCTGGAAGTTAGGCTGGTGGTGTTGGAGGGGTAGGTGGGGTCCTCTCTCGCTGTTGTGGTGGAGGAGGGTGAGAGGCGCTCCTCTGTGATGCAGCAGCTGTCAAAAATCATTAAATAATGGCATTACATTCAACTCTAATGAACAGTTGTAGCTTCTGATGTTGATACATCTGAATAGTTTGGGGCTGGATCCCATTCCTAACCACTAGTGCTCTACTGTATCACTGCAGCTGCACTCCCACGTAGCCTAGATTAAAAAAAAAAAAATTAAATATGTTTACACTTACTAGAAGCTGAAGGTACTGCAGGGCCTCGACGGTGACGTAGTTGACGTTGCTCTGCAACCTAAATCCGTACACAATTGTTATTATGATCGACCGGTTTTAATACTAACACTGTATACTACTACGGAGATATTATGGGTGAGAGGAGGGCCATATCCATTTTTTTCTTTTAAATGGGTATTTATCGCAATATATATCGTTGTCGCAATAAATTTCTTAATATCGTTAACGTGGGAATATTTTTAAATCACCCACTCACATTAGCTAAAGCATGAGCACGTTTGTGAGTCTGTGTGTAGGAGGAGGAAGCGCTAACTATGAAGGGGCATATTTCTAAGGGCACTTTCTTTCACACTAGCGTATTTGCCTGACACAAACGGGAGAACGGCCAGCCCCATTAACAATAATGGGGAACGGCGCTGATCCAGCCGCTATTCGGCAAGAACGCCGGGAATTGGCTGGACAAATACTGTGGAACAGCCTGCCGGATCACCACCACATATGTGAAAGTAGCCTAAGGCAAATTACTGTAAAAGGGCACGTATCTGAGAATACAGTACCTTCACTTGTTTGGGTGGAGTTAGAGGCGTGGCCTAGCATGAAAGAAAATTGCTGCAGCGCACTACGCACACCACCCACATAAAAGTGCCACTGCCAAATAATGAAAACCGTATAGAAGGACAACGTGGCGCACTGTCCTGGAATATATAATACAGTACAGTACACTAACTCTTTAACATGTTTTTACTTAATACTTAATACTAATACTAATACTTACCTAACAAATATTTTGTTACTCACCCTGTCGTATCTCTGCGTGGATCTCAGTAAGCCACTCTGGGCACTTGAACTTCAAATCGGACCATTTCCGCTGGATCTGTCCCGGGGTCTGCACTGTGTCAAAGCATTGGCGCAAGCCTCGGATCACCTGCTGCACTATCTCCTTCTTTTGCTGGTTCGGATGTCGTTGTTTGCCATTGTAATCCTGCCGGTCCATCAGCCGAATCATGTATTTAAGCACTCCAGAGCTAAATGCTGAAGAACGCCTGGATGCCATTTTGAAAATTTCGCTCTGCCTCTGAGGACTGCACGCTGCGACCTAGCGCCGTGCGTATTACGCAATCGCGAGACAATAGTACGCTGAGGATTCGTACGCACTCATGCGTTTGTATTCAGTTAAGTAACGTACCAACTGTATGTTCGTTATTTGTGCGGAAGTGTTCGCAGAACACGACCAGAATAACTAACATTTTTTAAAGCAGCTTCGACCTAATAAATTCATATTAAGAACAAATCTTTTTATAAATTTGATGAACATTCGCCGAAGCGAATCTTTGAAGATTTGCTCATCTCTAGTTACTGTCTAAGCTAATTAGATACAATTATTATATGACCTGAAGGAAACTTCACACTCTTACCAGGATAAGAAACGAATTCCAGTGAGGTCGTTTATTTGTCATTCTAAAGTGTTTGCAAAATTTTGATTTATATTGTTTTTTTGTTGTTTGTATGTTTTTTTTTTTACACAGAAAGCTTTGATATTTGATCAAACAGGCAAATGAACAGTTTCAGAGCTTCCAGCCGTAACACAAGACGATTGCAGTTGAATGTGGGAGTCCATGCAGAGACGAGGAAGAACAACCCAGAATAAATGTGAAGCAAATGAAATTGTCTGTTTTGTTGTTTGTTTTATTAAGCAGAGGGAAGTGTGACAAATTAGATTTGAAATCACAGGGAATTCAGCTGCAATTTCTTTCCCGTATCATAGACTCCGCTCGATGAGGAAATGCACTTAACATAGTGACAAGTTCAATTTCCTCCAAGCTTTATTACACAAATTACTTATTATGAGAACGGAAAAAGCAGCCGTCTGCTGCTATCTCTGATCTTGTCTTTTAAAGCAATCAGTTCTATTAGACAATGAAGTAGAAAGAAGAGGAAAATGAACGGTCGGCCACTCCACTTCCTGATCAGCTAAGGATTCTAATAATCATTTTATTAGCAGAACTGTCCTCCTTACACAAGACCTCTTTATTAAAGGGAGTCAGTACCTTTTTATACACAGAGTTTTCTAGGCCTAAAATAAAAACATTGGCCGACCTTTACTAATGTGAGTGCACATAGATTTTGCACTAAATTCAAAATTTGGTGCGATTTGGCTCATCCTAGTTTACAGAAATTGTGTGCGCAGGTACCAATGATCACCTTATGAACGAGAACAAGCAAACACTTGTTCATCAGGAAAAAGCATCATTGATGTAGACACTGAAGTCATCTTTTCTTGGCAGCAGATCGTCCTGCATAAGCAAGGATCTACTGCCCAGGCACAATGATTGCAGTAGTGATCCCTGGTCCCCATACAGAGAAGGTGATTGCTCCATGTAAATATAGTTCTCATCTCCTCCGAAAAGAAGGTAATTATTGGGAGCCAATGGTTAATTCCACATAATGGTCTATTCAGTCTTATTCATTGGCATAACGTTAGGCAAAAGTGCCTAGCCATGTATCACATTTATCATTAAGCTTGAGCCCTTGTGAAAATTTGATGCATGACATCAAGGCTAGACATTAGACTAGACAGCCTAACTCTATGCCATTTATAGGATTGGTAAACTTGGCCCACTAACATACTTACCAACATTGTAGTTGGTAAATTTGGGGCACATAAGTCCCATTCCATGAATGTTCTGCCCTCTAACAATGTGGGGCTTTAAAAAGTCCTGCTGATTTTGACTCATGACTGTTTAATTTTACCAGGGCTATCTCTGAAAAGTAGAGACAGCGCTGTAATTTAAGGACTGTTGGCAACTGTGTAATATTATTTCTGTGTTGTACCATTTTCAGTTCTCTGTTTGTAGCATGCAGTGTAAAGAATATAGGTTTCTATTCTGGTTGTCACAGCTACGTCCAGAGTCACATAAATATCCACGTACAGTAGGTCACTAATAAGTATCACTATACTATATAATGTTTATACATAATTAAAAGGGTTGTCTCATCAGGACATCCTATTAGAAGGAGTTTTAATTCACCATATATTTCGCCTGTGGTATGAAAATGGCTAACCATCTGATACATAGATGGACTTAAACTTTTCTTCTCTTACACTCATAGTTAGGAATCTTGAATTTTATAGAGCCCTCTTTGACATCATATGCACTAGGATGACATAGCAAGAGGCCCTATATTCATAAAACAGCCCCTTTCAGTGGCTCTGCCAGGTCTATACTGGGTTGAGCTCAAGGACATATAGTTTATTTTAAAGATTTTATACAGTATTTTCATATAAAAAGCTGCCAGGATACAGAAAGCCTGTGAGTCTTGCTTCCTCGCCCACCCATAGAAGAAGTCTGTGACTCCTGCTTGCTGCCACAATCATAGAGTACGCTTGTGAATTGATGTTCCCCTGTCTACTCATAGAGAGTCTGAAAATCAAGCTTTCCCCTCCCGTTGCTCAGAAAGTAAACCTGTGAGTCCTGCTTACCACTCCTACTCACTCATAGATAAAGCCTGTGAGTCCTTTTGCCCCTGCGCACACACATATTCACACACACAGTGATTAACTCATTTTCTTGTCTGTTTTTTGTACACAGAGGGAGCTACTCACAGGCTTTCTCTGTGGGGAAGATGTATCATGAATTCATAATTCAGTATTGCTTAAACTTTGTTGCTGGGATTTGCACCAAATTTATCAAACATGGCATGCTGTTTGATAAACCTGTTGCATCTTTAACGTAACACTTTTGAATAAACTGAACATATTATACCGTGCATACACCACACCTACCTCTACTGGCATCGCTACTAAGATCACTATGGATACAGATCGATCAAATCAAAGGTTCTTTACCTTGTTGCAGACTTTAAATCCACTGCATTTTTCTTTCCTTGTCGTTTTGTAGACTACATAATTTTTATATGGGAAGAAAGCAAAGAAGCACTCCCTGGATTTTTTTAAGGATATTAATAAAATGAGTTTTATCTACAATTTTAGCAGGGAAACAATTTATTTTTTAGATTTAACTATTTATATTGAAGAGGCGGAAATTTGCACAAAAACATTCTATAAACCTATGGATGCAAACAGTTTTATCTCGAGGGAAAGCTGTCACCTCCCAAGATGGCTAGATAATATACTGAGTAGCCAGTTTTTACGGCTCAAAAGAAACTGTACCAAACCAGTAGAATATAAAAAAAAAACTGATGATATGCAAAAGAGATTTGAATCTAAGGGTTACGATAGAAAAATATTGATGGAAAACAGAAATAGTTGAATTAAACAGACAAATATTGTTGGAGAATAGGGAGAAAGAATATAAAAAGGAAGAAAAAAATAAAATAAAAAATTATAATCCCACCCATCATTACACAATTTAATAGTCAAACTAGGCTTCTAAAGAAAATTATCAGAAAGCATTGGGACATCTTGAAAGAGGACAAGATAATTGGGGGATATATTCGAAATGTATCTAGATTTGTACATAGAAAAGCCAAGAATATAGGAAATATGGTGGCGTCCACAAATAAATGTATAGTCACCCAAGGAAAGAATGGGAAACAATATCAAGAAAAGAAGTAATTAAATGTCTTCTACCCTTGTAAAAAAAAATGTGTGGGATGCAAAAAAGCATGAACCACCAGATAATGTGCCCAAATAGAAAATACTGATGGCTCATGTGGGCATAATATCAGGGATTTGCAATCACATGCAATAGCCGGGGGTAATTTACGCAATAACTTGCCCCTGCAAGATATATATAGGGAGCACAAAAAGACAACTAAAAAAAGAATAGGGGGATGCATATATAACATCGAAAGAAAATTTGAGGGACATCCGTTATCACACCATTTTAAGGATAAACATGAAGGAAAGTTTGTAGGATCAAGTTTTTGTGGATTAGAAATGGTGAAGATTAATAAGAGGGGAAGTGATTTTATAAAAACAATGTCAAGGACACCAATAGGTTTGAAGGCTGAGATTGAATTATTTGGTTTTGAATAGGAATTCACGTGGGGGAGGAATAAGGGGAGATAGGGGAGGCAATCAGGCCTTCAGTCAATTAGCAAAAGAAGAGTTAAATCAACGCAGAAAACAAGAGTATATATAGAAGGTATCTAATAGTGCCAAACAGAATCCCTTACGAAGGAAAACGATCTATCCGAAACGCATTGGAAGCTTGGCACATCCAGCCTCCCATAGCTCATACAGTGACGTCACTAGGTGCTCTAGAGGAGCACAAGCTTTGGATAGGGAACAGAGTTGAGCCACCGGCCAGGGAACACTCCTAAGTACAGATACTGACCCATTATATACTGGAGTTGATAGCTACATACAAGGAAAGAAAAATGCTGTGGATTTGAAGTCTGCAACAAGGTAAAGAAACATTGATTTTAGCAACCTGTATCCATAGTGATCCCTAAGTGGTGATACAAGTAGGGTGGGTGTGGTGTATAGGCAGTATCATATGTTCAGTTTATTCAGTGGGATTTGTTGAGTGCAGCAGGTAGTGTGGTACTGCAACATATAGTGAATTGTAGTGTGACGAGGGAACTAGCACCAGTGCTATTATCAATACTATTTATATCCACTGTAACACTTTTGTCTACAGTTTTTTTTACTAAGTGAGATAGCATTTTTATTACAATTTTTTTTTAAAGTTGTATTTGCTAAAACGGGCATACACCTATTCATGTAGCTAACCATGCCCACTTTCCCACCCACTTTTCAAAAGTGGTGAGAGTGAATTAAAATCATAAAAAAGCCATAAATTTCTGTTCAACTTTGTGTGCTCCAAAATTTGCAACTCTTTGAGGAGATAAAACTGGCTTCATAAATTTACCCCTTTGAGTCTTTACAGCATTGAAACATCTTGGTTCATTTTAGGTCATGGGCCCTATAATGACAGCCTGGATTACAACTATTTTTGATGGCTGGTGGTGACAGAGATGAAAGTGATTTTCAATGACTGCTACCGTAGAATTAGCATATATTGTGTTAAATGGAAACATGGCTTCTATGACCTGTGCATGAACATAGTAATGCAACAAAGAGCAGAAAAGCAATTAAAGAAAGATGTTGCTTCCGGGTGGTGATTTGTTGAACATGAAAGACACAGTGATTTATTATCCTGAATTGGATCTCCAGTTTCTAGTCAATTCCCCTGTTAAGCTTTTCTAATTTGACTTAATTATGTCCTAAATTTGCAGATCTTCTGCTATGGGGATCTCCAAGGGGCAATAATCACTTTTTAGCTTTTCATTATTATTTTTTGTCATCCAATTAAGTGCTATTTCTAAGAAACATCTCAAAACCTTAACAAAAGATGAACAATGGGACAGCAGTAGCTCTGATTACCCATATTTTTAATCTTTGATCCTATTCTCTCGAGATTCCACCGCTAGAGAGAAGTTTTTCAAATTCTTGCCTTTTCTCAGCCATCAATTTTTACAGAAATTATGGAAGGGCAAAGTAATGACTGTAATTGTCAAGATCTTAACGTCTTCATTTCAGGGAAGAATTGGCTGTTTAATTACTCTCTGCGTGCATTGTCACGCAAGAACAAAGGTACCTGATTGGGATGTATGCATGTGACAAAAATTGAGGTGAGGTAATTTGGAGAGATGCTGGAACACATTGTTACGTCCATTCATGTATCAAAGATATTTGCAAACTAATTAAACAATATATCCATCTTCAATGCTCTCATTTAAAGTGCTGTAATTGCACAATTTAGGGGGAAAAAGCTAAATAATTAAAAAAAGTTTGAAGCAGGTAATGAAACTTTTTGGATATGAACTCAATTTCGGAAATGAAAACATGTGAGTATCAACAAACAAAGAGGCAAAAGGAGACTAAATGGTCTACAAGAGAGAGGTCCCTGCCAAGATGAGCTGACAGTCTACAGGACTAAGGACCCTGAAAATAAGACCTGACAATGTACAGGAGACGTTCCTTCCCATAAGAGCTTACACTCTACAGAAAAGAAAACCCTGTCTATAACAGTAGAGTGAACTGTAGCCATATACTTGGCAGTAGAGATGAGCGAATCTATTCGCCGCTTCGTAGATTCGATACGAATCTTGGAAATTTTCCGCTGCAAAGCGAATCCGGATTTTTTGAGATTCACTCCGTTAGATTCAAAAATGGTCTTAAAGCTTTCTATGCATTCGCTACGCACTTGTCCGATAAATTGTACGCTAATGTTACGTATAAGTTACTTTATACGCTGATGCGTACAAATTCATTTAATTAGCAAACTTTTACTGTTAGTTCGTTATTCGTGCTCAGGCTTGGTAAGCCAGTGACTCATCATTTGTGCTGCGGTTGCTGAGACGAGCAGAAGCACTGTCTGTGAAGTTCTGAGAGACAGAGACCTGTTTTGTTAAAAAAGTGTAATTCTTCTGGGAATCCATATTACACATATCAGGGATACTGCAGGGCAAGTGCAGGGCTAGTAATTAATCAGGCAGGGAGAGAGACAGGAAGAAAGATAGGGAGAGAGACAGGGAGAGAGACAGGGACAAAGACAAAAGACCAGCTGCAGTGCCACAGTCAAGTGGAAATGTCTGGAATGGGTAAGCAAAAGGGGTCCTGTTCCAGCCAGACCTCAAGCTCCAAAAAAAAGGAGAAGGTGGCACAGGGCAGCAGTGCCAAAGGACCTGTAGCCAGAGCTTCTACTTGTAGAATTCGCAATACTTGGCCAGTGTTCCACCAGGCTAACTCACCAAGGTGCAAAATTGTAGTGGATGAGAAAGTAGATGAGGTAGTGGAGTGGATGGCATGATCATCTCAGTGACAGCCGGATGATCTGCTGTTATCTGCTGATACAGTATCCATATGTAGCCAGGGGTCAGACTCACAGTGTTCCTCCTGCTCCACCATTCCGCTCCAGCAAAGCCCGACATTTTCTGACACCTCTCGGGCTTCAGTGCTCCCTCCTAGTGGTGTCCCTTCAGCAATTTATAAAATAAAAGGCCACCGAATCCCACCACATAATCCGGCGGTTATAGAGGACAGCCTCCCTGAGGATTTCCTAGAGGGCAGTCAGAATTTAGACTGCCCGGAATTGGAGGTTAGTAGGGAACAGCCTAATTTGCAGTCCGAAAAAAGTGGTGGGGAGGAGTCTGATGCTGAATCTGATTTATTAGACCGGAGGACCTGAGAAGCAGATCGGGATGGTGAGGAGGGTTTGATCTCCGAGGAGGAGGGTGTTAGTAGTAGTGGAAGCAACAGAGGGCAGAGGCGAGTTAGGCCCAGGGCCAGTCCTTCCTTGGGAACTAGCGAAACCCAAGTATAGTGGGGCCGGCACAAGGGTCTAAGCGTGCAAGGTCTGCAAGCTTGGCCAGCTGTGGAGGGCGCAAATCAGGTGTGTGGAAGTATTTTACCACTCTGCCGGGGGACATCAGCACGGCCACGTGTAATTTCTGTAAACAGAAATTGAGCCGTGAGAAAGCCACAAATGTAGGAACGCTTGCTCTGTGGAACCATCTGAAGCGGCGTCATGCCGCCAATTTAGATCAGCGCATTAATATTGAAGAGCTGGCTACTTCTCCCGGGGTCCCTTGTGTCAGGCAGACTGCATCCAAGGGCTTAACTCAACCCACATCCAGGGGTGTAACTAGTACATACACCTCATCGCCCACTGCGTGCATGTCTCCACCTCCTCTTATTCGCCAGCCGTCCATTGCTGAGTGCATGGCCAGGAAGCAGGTTTACGCCACAAGTAATCCAACAGTGCGCAAACTGAATTATCACCTGACAAAGTTGCTGGCTGTGCACTTTCTGCCGTACAAATTAGTTGACTGCACAGCTTTTAGGGAGCTAATGGCTTGCGCTCAGCCACGCTGGCAGATCCCTAGCCGGCATTACCTCTCAAACAAAGCTATCCCTGCCCTTTACTCCCACGTGGCAGACAATATTGGATGCTCCCTGCAGCTGTCTCTCTGGAGCACCGTGCAGGTCACGGTGGACACCTGGAGCAGTGCTTATGGCAAGGGGCAATACATGTCCTTTATGACCCACTGGCTGAATGTATTTACACCATGTTCCAAATTATTATGCAAATTGGATTTAAGTGTCATAAAGATTAAATTTTTTGTTTTTCAATGAAACTCATTGATGGTATTGTGTCTCAGGGCTCTTTGGATCACTGAAATCAATCTCAGATACCTGTGATAATTAGTTTGCCAGGTGAGCCCAATTAAAGGAAAAATGGATGTTCCACAATATTAAGCAGGCCACTGTTTTCAAGTAAAATGGGAAAGAAAAAGGATCTGTCTGCTGCCAAAAAGCATCAAATAGTGCAATGCCTTGGACAAGGGATGAAAACATTAAATATTTCATGAAAACTTAAGCGTGATAATCGCACTGTGAAGAGATTTGTGGCTGATTCAGAGCACAGACATGTTCGTGCTGATAAAGGCAGAATGAGGAAGGTTTCTGCCAGGCAAGTTCATCAGATTAAAAAAGCAGCTGCTAAAAAGCAATTACAAACCAGCAAACAGATATTTGAAGCTGCTGGTGCCTCTGGAGTCCCTTGAACCTCAAGGTGTAGGATCCTTCAAAGGCTTGCTGTGGTGCATAAACCTACTATTCGGCCGCCGCTAACCAGTTCTCACAAGCAGAAACGGTTGCAGTGGGCCCAGACATACATGAAGACTAGAGATGAGCGAGCACTAAAATGCTCGGGTGCTCGTTATTCGAGTCGAACTTTTCCCGATGCTCGGGTGCTCGTTTCGAATAACGAACCCCATTGAAGTCAATGGGAGACTCGAGCATTTTTGCAGGGGACCAAGGCTCTGCCTAGGGAAGGCTGGGTGAAAACCTGGAAACCTCAGAAAATGATGGAAACACCACGGAAATGGACAGGAAACAGCAGGGGCAGCATGCATGGATGCCTCTGAGGCTGCCTAACCCCACCATTACCACAAATTCTCCTTGTGGGGCATGTGTGGTATCGATTCTTCTCAGTTTAAAATCGTATACGTCCCCTATCTTGGGACCATATATTTCATGGATTTTTTGAACACGGAAAAGGAAAAAGAGCTTGCTCTGGCCAGGGGAGTGTCTTTTCTACTGCAGCTAAGGGGACGTGTCCATGCTCTGCCTATCACAGGTCAGGAGGCAATTAAAAGAAGAACCAAAAAAAAATCAGTACAATATCTAATACGTCCCCTATCCGGGTAAATTGTTTGGAGAGAGGGCCAGTAGGTGGGGGGCAGGCTGGGGGGAAGGAGGTTGAGCTGGAAGAGCCAGAGGAGTGCCCCCTGGGCTAGCGTGTGTGGTGGTGACAACAGCCGGATGGATTTGGAAAAACTTTAGCATCAACCGTTACGGTATGTAGTCTTCTGAGTTTAATACCGTATACGGCACCTATCCGGATAAATAGTTTGGAGAGAGAGAAAGAGAGGAAAAAGACGTGCAGTATGGAGCAATTACACGGAAACTATTAGATTAGGCAGACTTGGTCTGCTTAATTGCAACCCAGACAAATGAGAGAAAGAGAGGAAAATGACGTATTTTTAAAAGTGACATTCAGTATAGATCAAGTGTGGTATGTGTTCTATGTATACTACTCAGTTTAATACCGTATATGGCAGCTATCCGGAAAAATAGTTTGGAGAGAGAGAAAGATAGGAAAAAGACGTAAATTGTTTGGAGAGAGGGCCTGTAGGTGGGGGGCAGGCTGGGGGAAAGGAGGTTGAGCTGGAAGAGCCAGAGGAGTGCCCCCTGGGCTAGCGTGTGTGGTGGTGACAACAGCCGGATGTAGTTAGAATGACAACGCAGGACCCCAACTTAAAAATTTAGCATCAACCGGTACAATTGTCAATTATGAGCTCGATCAAGTGTGGCATGACTTTTTAGATGGATATTGCATGTAGTCACGTATTCCCTGGAACCCCATAGTCACCCCTTCTCTGATGTGCTACCCCAGAACATTCTCTGCCCCAATTCGCAAGACCTTTTGCAGTCTCCGTGTGCTGACAGTGGGGATTTACCAGTGTTGTCTGAGGAGGTGGTGGACAATGGCGAGACACAGGTGTCGGGGGTGAGGTAGTTGTATGGGAAGCAAGTTACAGTGGGGACTCCTTGGGGGGACTTTCTCATGATGGGACAGATTCAACTTGGGTGGATCAGACACAGGAACAGATCAAATTTGTTTTTTTTTGTGTTTATTTAACTTTTATTTAGCACAAATAACCACAGAGATATTTATTTGTTCTCTTCGCTGCGCAGTCTGGTGTTGGGGTTCGTCACTTTGATGGTGAGCTGTGCCGCTCTCTCCACAATGGTCTTTAGGTTCTTTGAGGAGACGTTTTGGGCGATTTCTGCACAGAAGGACTTGTTGCTCATCAACAGAACCTTGAGCTCCTTGACATTGTGGACCAGGAATTTGCGGAACCCTGTGGGCAGCATGTGTTTGGTCTTCTTGTTGCTACCGTACCCAATGTTGGGCAATATAGATACGCAGGTAATATTATTTTTCACACCTATAAAAAAAAAAAAAATTTACGCAGTTTGCGCAAATAAAACTGGAAACTGGAACTGGAGAGAGGGCCTGTAGGTGGACCTCCGGAAAAATAGTTTGGAGAGAGGGCCTGTAGGTGGACCTCCGGATAAATTGTTTGGAGAGAGGGCCTGTAGGTGGACCTCCGGAAAAATTGGAGAGAGGGCCTGTAGGTGGACCTCCGGAAAAATTGTTTGGAGAGAGGGCCTGTAGGTGGACCTCTGGAAAAATTGTTTGAAGAGAGGGCCTGTAGGGGGCCCTCCTGAAAAATTGTGGTAAAAGAGTGCCAGTTGGACCTCTAAAAAATGGCGTTTTTTTAGTCAGTGTTAGGCAAAGAAGACATGGAGGAGGAGGAGTAGGAGGAGTAGAGAAGAGGAATCGGATACATAAGTAATGTTAATCTTTAGCTGCTTTCCCCCCGGAGGAGATTTGAATTCCGGTGAAATCCAGGCTTTGTTCATTTTAATAAGCGTCAGCCTGTCAGTGCTGTCAGTTGACAGGCGTGTACGCTTATCGGTGATGACGCCACCAGCTGCACTGAATACCCGCTCTGACAGCACGCTAGCGGCAGGGCAGGCTAGCACCTCCAAGGCATACAGTGCCAGTTCAGGCCACGTGTCCAGCCTTGAAACTCAGTAGTTGTAGGGAGCAGAGTGATCGCTACAGACGTTGGTATGGTCAGCTAGGTACTCCCTCACCATCTTTCTGTACAGCTCCCCCCTACTCTGCCTAGACTGGGGACAGGTGACAGTGTCTTGCTGGGGTGACATAAAACTGGCAAAGGCCTTGGAGAGCGTTCCCCTGCCAGTGCTGGACAAGCTGCCTGCTCGGCTCCTCTCCCCCGCTACTTGGCCCACAGAACCATGCCCTCTGCTGCTAGCGGCGTCAGATGGGAAGGATTGTTTCAGCTTGTGCACCAGGGCCTGTTGATATCTATTCACTCTCATACTCCTTTCCTCTGCAGGGATGAGAGTGGAAAGGTTCTGCTTGTACCGTGGGTCCAGGAGAGTGAACACCCAGTAATCGGTGTTTGAAAAAATGCTTCTAACGCGAGGGTCACGGGATAGGCAGCCTAACATGAAGTCTGCCATGTGCGCCAGAGTCCCAACACGTAAGAATTCCCTCTCCTCACTGGCCTGACTCTCCATTTCCTCCTCCTCCTCCTCCAAGTCCTCCTCTTCAGCCCATACACGCTCAAGAGTTAAGGACTGAGCACTGGTACCCTCTACTGTCTCGCCGACATTCTCCTCCTCTTCCTCCTCATCCTCATCCCCCTCCTCTGATACGCGCTGAGAAACAGACCGGAGGGTGCTCTGGCTATCAAGTGACATATCTTCCTCCACTGTCTCTTGTGACAAGCGCAAAGCATCCGACTTGATGCTGAGCAGTGAGTTTTTTTAACAGGCAAAGCAGCAGGATGGCGAGGCTGATAATGGCGGCATCGCCGCTGACCATCTGTGTTGACTCCTCAAAGTTGCTCAACACCTGGCAGATATCAGACATCCACGTCCACTCCTCATTGTACACTTGAGGAATCTGACTGACCTGACTACCAGTTCTGGTGGAAG
>ONZH01011833.1:0-85265 GCA_900303285.1 Rhinella marina | reverse complement strand
GGTCTCACCTCTTGGGCTCCACAAAATGTTTTTCAAGAGGTCTCACCTCTTGGGCCTCCACAAATGTTTAAACCTCTTTCACAAAATGTTTAACAGGTCTCACCTCTTGGGCCTCCACAAAATGTTTACAGTCTCAGGTTCTCACCTCTTGGGCCTCCACATAATTTTTTAACACGTCTCACCTCTTGGGCCTCCACAAAATGTTTAACAGGTCTCACCTCTTGGGCCTCCACATAATTTTTAACACGTCTCACCTCTTGGGCCTGCACAAAATGTTTAAGAGGTCTCACCTATTGGGCCTCCACAAAAGGTTTAAGAGGTTAACAGTGGAAAGCAGCCAAAAGTGAAGTGCCATCTGTATGAAGTGCCATTTCCTCCTCCACCTCCTCCTCCTCCCCCTCTTTAACCGCCGTAGAATTGCTCCGTAAATAAGAAAATGTATATATTTTGTATGGGCCTTTATGGCTCACCTCTTTGGGCCTCACAAATTTTAAGAGTCTCAACCTCTTGGGCCTCCACATAATTTTTAACAGGTCTCACCTCTTGGGCCTCCACAAAATGTTTAACAGGTCTCACCTCTTGGGCCTCCATAAAATGTTTAGAGGTCTCACCCTCTTGGGCCTCCACAAAATGTTTAACAGGTCTCACCTCTTGGGCCTCCACATAATTTTTAACACGTCTCACCTCTTGGGCCTGCACAAAATGTTTAAGAGGTCTCACCTATTGGGCCTCCACATAATTTTTAACAGGTCTCACCTCTTGGGCCTCCACAAAATGTTTAACAGGTCTCACCTCTTGGGCCTCCACAAAATGTTTAACAGGTCTCACCTCTTGGGCCTCCACAAAATGTTTAACAGGTCTCACCTCTTGGGGCCTCCACATAATTTTTAACAGGTCTCACCTTTTGGGCCTCCACAAAAGGTTTAAGAGGTTAACAGTGGAAAGCAGCCAAAAGTGAAGTGCCATCTGTATGAAGTGCCATTTCCTCCTCCACCTCCTCCTCTTCCTCCTCCTTAACCGCCGTAGAATTGCTCCGTAAATAAGAAAAATGTATATATTTATGGCTCAACTCTTGGGCCTCCACATAATTTTTAACAGGTCTCACCTCTTGGGCCTCCACAAAATGTTTAAGAGGTCTCACCTCTTGGGCCTCCACATAATTTTTAACAGGTCTCACCTCTTGGGCCTCCACAAAATGTTTAACAGGTCTCACCTCTTGGGCCTCCACAAAATGTTTAAGAGGTCTCACCTCTTGGGCCTCCACAAAATGTTTAACAGGTCTCACCTCTTGGGCCTCCACATAAATTTTTAACACGTCTCACCTCTTGGGCCTGCACAAAATGTTTAAGAGGTCTCACCTATTGGGCCTCCACATAATTTTTAACAGGTCTCACCTCTTGGGCCTCCACAAATGTTTAACAGGTCTCACCTCTTGGGTCTCCACAAAATGTTTAACAGGTCTCACCTCTTGGGCCTCCACAAAATGTTTAACAGGTCTCACCTCTTGGGCCTCCACATAATTTTTAACACGTCTCACCTCTTGGGCCTGCACAAAATGTTTAAGAGGTCTCACCTATTGGGCCTCCACATAATTTTTAACGGGGTCTCACCTCTTGGGCCTCCACAAAATGTTTAACAGGTCTCACCTCTTGGGCCTCCACAAAATGTTTAACAGGTCTCACCTCTTGGGCCTCCACAAAATGTTTAACAGGTCTCACCTCTTGGGCCTCCACATAATTTTTAACAGGTCTCACCTTTTGGGCCTCCACAAAAGGTTTAAGAGGTTAACAGTGGAAAGCAGCCAAAAGTGAAGTGCCATCTGTATGAAGTGCCATTTCCTCCTCCACCTCCTCCTCCTCCTCCTCCTTAACCGCCGTAGAATTGCTCCGTAAATAAGAAAAATGTATATATTTATGGCTCACCTCTTGGGCCTCCACATAACTTTTTAACAGGTCTCACCTCTTGGGCCTCCACAAAAGGTTTAACAGGTCTCACCTCTTGGGCCTCCACATAATTTTTAACAGGTCTCACCTCTTGGGCCTCCACATAATTTTTAACACGTCTCTCCTCTTGGGCCTCCACATAATTTTTAATACGTCTCACCTCTTGGGCCTCCACATAATTTTTAAGAGGTCTCACCTCTTGGGCCTACACAAAATGTTTAAGAGGTGTCACCTCTTGGGCCTCCACATAATTTTTAAGAGGTCTCACCTCTTGGGCCTCCACATCATTTTTAAGAGGTCTCACCTCTTGGGCCTCCACATAATTTTAAGAGGTCTCACCTCTTGGGCCTGTACAAAATGTTTAAGAGGTCTCACCTCTTGGGCCTCCACAAAATGTTTAAGCGGTCTCACCTCTTGGGCCTCCACATAATTTTTAAGAGGTCTCACCTCTTGGGCCTCCACATAATTTTTAAGAGGTCTCACCTCTTGGGGCTCTACAAAATGTTTAAGAGGTCTCACCTCTTTAGCCTCCACACAATTTTTAAGACGTCTCACCTCTTGGGCCTCCACAAAATTTTCCATGAGCCTCTGGCCAGCCCACGGCCTCTTCCTGCCTTTTGAGGTCCTATGCATCCCTCAACATCCCCACTGCTTTACCTGCTAGACATGACACTGGGCCAGGTCGGGTCACTGACATCTCAAGCGCCAACAATTTGGGCATTTTAAGGCTTCTGCATGTGTTTTTGAGTTGTTTTTACATTTTAAAGAAGACATGTCTGACCACATCTCACACACACACACACACACTGACAATTAGGGGTGGGGTCTATTTGCTTTCCCCCTTGCCTATGCCATCTGTGGTTGTCATAGGCAACGTGATTTTAAGGGGTGCAGAATTTCATCTTCTTTTTTGTCTAGTTTGGCTTGGGGTCCATGGCAATGTAGAGGAAAGAAGGTTTCCTTGTATGGTCTCACTTTACAGAGAGGTTATATTGTGTTTGGAGTGTATTGTTGAGAGGCTGTGATAGTGGCGTAGTAGTGCGACTTGGGCGCGTTATATGCACCCAGACATGCTTCCCCTGCTGTCCTAGTTGCATTCCAGCAGTGTTGGCATCCTTTTCTGAGGTTCCAGGGTGGACTTGGTGACCTCCAAGTGGTCGAATTGAGATTTCCAAGTGGCGAGCATTTTTTCCCCATAGACTTTAATGGGATTCGATATCTGGTCGAATAGTCGAATTTCGCGGTCTATTCGAATCGAATTTCGAAATTTCGAATATTTCACTACTCGCTCATCTCTAATATAGACATATATAGGTTCTTCAAAGTAGCCACCTTTTGCTTTGATTACTGCTTTGCACACTCTTGGCATTCTCTTGATGAGCTTCAAGAGGTAGTCACCTGGAATGGTATTCCAACAGTCTTGAAGGAGTTCCCAGAGATGCTTAGCACTTGTTGGCCCTTTTGCCTTCACTCTGGGGTCCAGCTCTCCCCAAACCATCTCGATTGGGTTCAGGTCTGGTGATTGTGGAGGCCAGGTCATCTGGCGTAGCACCCCATCACTCTCCTTCTGGGTCAAATAGCCCTTACACAGCCTGGAGGTGTGTTTGGGGTCATTGTCCTGTTGATAAATAAATGATGGCCCAACTAAACGCAAACCAGATGGAATAGCATGCTGCTGCAAGATGCTGTGGTAGCCATGCTGGTTCAGTATGCCTTCAATTTTGAATAAATCCCCAACAGTGTCACCAGCAAAGCACCCCCACACCATCACACCTCCTCCTCCATGCTTCTCGGTGGGAACCAGGCATGTAGAGTCCATCTGTTCATCTTTTCTGCATCGCACAAAGACACGGTGGTTGGAAGCAAAGATCTCAGATTTGGACAGATTTCCACTGATCTAATGTCCATTCCTTGTGTTCTTTAGCCCAAACAAGTCTCTTCTGCTTGTTGCCTTTCCTTAGCAGTGGTTTCCTAGCAGCTATTTTACCATGAAGACCTGCTGCACATAGTCTCCTCTTAACAGTTGTTGTAGAGATGTGTCTGCTGCTAGAACTCTGTGTGGCATTGACCTGGTCTCTAATCTGAGCTGCTGTTAACCTGCGATTTCTGAGGCTGGTGACTCGGATGAACTTATCCTCCGCAGCAGAGGTGACTCTTGGTCTTCTTTTCCTGGGGCGGTCCTCATGTGAGCCAGTTTCTTTGTAGGGCTTGATGGTTTTTGTGACTGCACTTGGGGACACTTTCAAAGTTTTCCCAATTTTTCGGACTGAAAAAAATTCTTAAAGTAATGATGGCCACTTGTTTTTATTTACTTAGCTGCTTTTTTCTTGCCATAATACAAATTCTAACAGTCTATTCAGTAGGACTATCAGCTGTGTATCCACCTGACTTCTGCCCAACACAACTCATGGTCCCAACCCCATTTATAAGGCAAGAAATCCCACTTATTAAACCTGACAGGGCACACCTGTGAAGTGAAAACCATTTCAGGTGACTAGCTCTTGAAGCTCATCAAGAGAATGCCAAGAGTGTGCAAAGCAGTAATCAAAGCAAAAGGTGGCTACTTTGAAGAACCTAGAATATAAGACATTTTCAGTTGTTTCACACTTTTTTGTTTAGTATATAATTCCACATGTGTTAATTCATAGTTTTGATGCCTTCAGTGTGAATCTACAATTTTCATAGTCATGAAAATACAGAAAACTCTTTGAATGAGAAGGTGTGTCCAAACTTTTGGTCTGTACTGTATATATATGTGACACAGAAGCACAGCCTAAATAAGTTGTTTGGTTTTAGGATAAAACTGGGCAACCCTTCAGATGAACCTTCAAAAATGAATGGATAAGCACTTACCTGCCAGATCCCACTCCACCGCTCCAAATTCTCAAGACTGGGCTCTATTTAGCCAGCTGCAGTGGTACATCACATCAACAACACGTGACCACTGCAACCAATCATTGGTCTCTTTGGTTGCACTGCTAAAGTCTGTAGTTGCAGTTATCACATGTTGTCAACATGATGTCACCACTGCAGCCAGGTAAATAGAGCCTGGCCAGGAGAACAGAAGTGGCAGCTCGGGGTCCATCAGGCAAGTCTTACCTGTTATTTATTGCAGGTTGATCAGTAAGGTAAATCTTGAAATTGGACAACCCCTTTACATAGGTTGTCCGGGATTAGATAAGCATGGCCTGCCCACTGGTTGAATATGGTATTGCCACTCAAAAGTGTGGCACTATTTCTGGGAGAAAAAAACCTGTATACTTCTAATCCTGGACAACTCCTTTAAATTAACTTCAGTCATGACGTACAATATATGCTGTATGGAAGTAGTCACTAAACTGTGTCTTTCCAATTGTTGTAAATCTTCAATACTGAGTATGATCTGACAGCCAGTCCCAAAGACTTTGTGAGGTCCATACATGGTCAGCGTTAGGGGGAATTTCACATGGCCCTCATCTCCAAAGGGGCCCCTTTCCAGTGGCCTTCCTCAGGGCCGCATGGGATGGCAGTTTACAGAAGGACAAGGTGGCCTTTATATCCCATCTCTGCTGTTTAGAAAAGGCCTGTGGTCTGCATCGCAGACAGCAGCAGGTAAAGGGAGTCATACTATATTAATACTATATGCAATATAATATTTGGGGGCATTGGGGAGCACACTGGGGCAGTATTGGGGGTAGCAGCAGAATAACACTGTTTGGGAATCAGGATGTGGAGTTTGTGTTGACAAGGTGTTGAGGAAAACAGTAAAATGAGGTACCTAAGATGTCTGTGTGGAAAATTCTGCAGAGCCTGAAAGAACTTGTAATGGCTGTCTGTTCTCAGTTGAGAAGATGAGGAAAGAGAATCAGTGGAGACATCACTGGACGTAAGAAGTATGTAGCACTTTGTTCTCCTGTATGTTTGGTAGTGCAGAATATGATATCCATCCAAATATCTCTTTAGCAGTAGGGCTGGGTAGGAGGGAGGATGTGGGCGCCATTTCAATTTCTGCTTCAGGCGGCAGAGAACCAAGAACCAAGAATGTCCCTGAACTTCCTCCAGTGTAAAAAGCAGGCCATGCTTCACAACCTCTTCCTACTGCTGTAGCATTCATCCAGAAGCCTTACTGCAGAGAACAAGGGCATTCTGTGGTATCACTGGTAATATTGTCCTTTGTACTGTGCCTTCTGTTCAGTTTCAGTACGGAGGTTAGACTAGATTATTAGGATATGATGAGTGGCTCACTACTCAGAAAATATTAAAAACGAGGTGCTTCAACTGATAGACCTTATCCACAAGGTCTTAACAATAGTGAAAATTCAAAGTGAAAATGGAGTTGAGCACACTCTTATTTGGGAGATCATGGATATCAACTGTAATTGTATTTAGAAGATAATCATGTAGAGCAAATAAAACATGTAGAGCAAATAAAATAAAATAAAACAAATAAAACAAATAGCTTTGGTTTTGCTTTGAATATATTATAAAGTGTATAGAGCACAGTACAATCGAATGACACTATTAGTTGCAGGTAGCTGTATATATGCAGATACACAACACAATTGTGATTTAAAAAATTAAATATAAATGTTAATAAAAAAAGAAAAATGAAAAAGATGAAGAAAGGAAAAAATGAAAAAAAATGAAAAATAGATGCCACATAGGGATATATTCCTTGAATAGTCTAATGGATGTCACATGGGAATATCCTCCTTGAATGGTCTGATGGGACCAAGGGATGCCCAATCCCTATAGTAGATATTTGCCCATATATTTATTTATTTAGAGTAAATCAAAGGAATAATCATATATAATATAGTGTAATATAATATGATCCTTCTTGCAGATGGGTATATAATAGTGGATTGGTACTTTACCCTTTTCTTCTATGGGGGACTCCTAGGTGGGTACCGTAGTCCTCCTTTTCAGTACGTGCGGCGTCTCCCTGTATGAGCGCTCGCAGAAACAGACAGCTGGTCGGCTTCTCAATAGCTGCTGCGTCTCCGCGCTCGCAGAGACAAACAGTCCGCTTCTTCCTATGCGCGCCTTTTTCTTGTTGCCGGCGGCGTCCCCACGTGGCGTCCCACGTGGAGATAGTATGCCCGCTGTTTCGTGCGCTGGAGCTGCCGGGATGATGATAGTGGTAGTGATTGTCCGTTGACAGTAATTAGCTGTTGGCTGATTCTTTATGTTAAATATCCACTTTGTCCCTTGATGTTGGATATTTAGATACGATGTTATAATATTGGGCTTGATTCCAATGATTTGTAGCGCTGTATGTTTCTCAAGGTATCCAGTAGGCTAAACGCGTTTCGGGGACTGCAATTCCCCTTCCTCAGTAGCTACTCTGCGAGCGCGGAGACGCCGCAGCTATTGAGAAGCCGACCAGCTGTCTGTTTCTGCGAGCGCTCATACAGGGAGACGCCGCACGTACTGAAAAGGAGGACTACGGTACCCACCTAGGAGTCCCCCATAGAAGAAAAGGGTAAAGTACCAATCTACTATTATATACCCATCTGCAAGAAGGATCATATTATATTACACTATATTATATATGATTATTCCTTTGATTTACTCTAAATAAATAAATATATGGGCAAATATCTACTATAGGGATTGGGCATCCCTTGGTCCCATCAGACCATTCAAGGAGGATATTCCCATGTGACATCCATTAGACTATTCAAGGAATATATCCCTATGTGGCATCTATTTTTCATTTTTTTTCATTTTTTCCTTTCTTCATCTTTTTCATTTTTCTTTTTTTATTAACATTTATATTTAATTTTTTAAATCACAATTGTGTTGTGTATCTGCATATATACAGCTACCTGCAACTAATAGTGTCATTCGATTGTACTGTGCTCTATACACTTTATAATATATTCAAAGCAAAACCAAAGCTATTTGTTTTATTTGTTTTATTTTATTTTATTTGCTCTACATGTTTTATTTGCTCTACATGATTATCTTCTAAATACAATTACAGTTGATATCCATGATCTCCCAAATAAGAGTGTGCTCAACTCCATTTTCACTTTGAATTTAGACTAGATTATTGTCTGTTTTTTTTTCAACCGTATCAACTACAGTAAGTAACTGTAATTATTTAATATTTATTGACTGTATGGGGTCAATATTGGTCCTTGTTAAGTGGTAATTTCTGACAATTATGTACATATATAAATTTCGTTACTCTGGTATACCACCATTTGAAGTGACTAAATGTGAGTGTGTTATAATATTTTATTTGGATGCCCACTTCTTTGCCCAGGTCCACATATTACCTAAAACTGCCCATAAGATTTTGGTAGCCAATTACTGATACATGATGCTCATCAGCATGCATGGATCATAATAATGTTTGACCTGAATTTCTAAGGGATGTCATATAATTGTGTATGAATGATAAAAAATTTCTGGACTAAGATATTGATACCCGATCCTCACATTAGGTCATCAATATCTCTTGGTACCCCCAATGATCACATTTTTTGGTCAGGTTGCCGGCACCAGAGACTATGCATTGGACAGAGGGAGAAGTAAAAGGTACCATCCATTATGTACTGGCCATGCCGGTGTGGTGTAGTTCAGCTCTCATTCAGGTTAAAGGGAATCTTTCAACTGTTTTTCACCTATATAACTAACAGCAGTGCCCCACAGCAGATTGCATACACATCTCAGACATACCTGTGTGCACTGTGTGTCTGCATTCCATGTTCAGAAAAAGCACTTTTATTCTGCTGGAAAACAGCTCCCAAGTGCTCAGCTGAAAGTGAAACTAAAAACAGTTTTCTCTCCTGACTCAATTTCTAACAGCTATATAATGCTGTGATTTTGGTATAATTGAAAGCTTGGAATGTCAGCTTTCAAAGAAGGTCAGAACCATTTTTCTACCTGCTACCAATCCCAAGATATAAGCAGCTAAAGCAGCCCTCCTTTCTTCAGTCTGGTTTGCTTTGAGCACTTGCAGCAGCAGAGCTGGGCACTTGGGAGCTGTTTTCCAGCAGAATAAAAGTGCTTTTCCTGAACATGTAATACACACACACAGTGCACACAGGTATGTCTGGGATGTGACATGTAATACAGACACACAGTGCACACCGGTATGTCTGGGATGTGACATGTAATACAGACACACAGTGCACACAGGTATGTCTGGGATGTGACATGTAATATAGACACACAGTGCACACAGGTATGTCTGGGATGTGTCTGCAATCTTCTGTGGGACAGTACTGTCAGTTATATTGGTGAAAAACAGGTGAAAGACTCCCTTTAATGGAAGTCAAGCTGCAGTATGCTGATACCAGAAACAACATAAAGGATGGAGTCTACCATCCACTGTATAGTTTCCTCTACCAGCGGTTACCCAGCTGATTAGTGGAGGTGCCAGACGTCAGACCTCCACTGATCTGATACTGATGACCTATCCAGATAAGTCCCAAAAACCCTTTTTAAGGACTGGAAACTCTTTATATTATTTTATCTTCATCTAACAAAATGTAAAACAAAAATCTACTACATAGAAACCAACCAAGGCTAACATTCACTTGGAGTCTGTATATTCTCCCTTTATTTAGTTAATTCCACTAGCTACAGTAACTTGTTTTCTTCCACACTCTAATTTATAGTGATAGGTTAATTTGCTTCCTGTATGTGTGATTGACATCTGTAAATGAGGTAAATCGTACAACTTCTGTACAGCGGCGTGGTCTATGTTGTCACTAGCAACAGAAAATAAATGATATTCCTTGAAAAGTGAATGGTATTCATATTTTTGTTTGCACATGAGTCAAGCAATAATTGCCTGCTATGGAGATACAAGTATAATATATTCACGTAAGAAAGGAAAAGTTAAAAATAAATTGCTATAATGTACAGGAGTCAGGGGGGTCATGAGATTGCTTTGATAATAAAAGCTCTGCCTGGGCTTCTGGGACTGCGAATAATTCAGCATTTAATTAAAAGAAGATGGATCAATAAACTTTTTTACACAGTTCTGTCAGACAGACTATTTCCTTTTCACTTTAGAATGGAAGGTTAAATACAAGTTCTTTCCTCTCCAAGCTAAATGACCATTTTCTTTCTAAGATGCCTTCAGAAAAAGAAAACCAGAGGATGATTCACACCCTGAAATACATGGGCCTATTTTTTTTTTTATTTTCTGAAACAGACGGCCTCCCTGGCTTGCCTGTTCCATGCAGGCAGCCAGGCATTTTAAGAATTACATCACCACTATGTGCCAAGCTGAGTAGGCATTTCTTGTGCTGACTGAATTAGAAGCAAAACGTAATCACTGCCATGGGAAAACCAGTCACTCATTTCATGTCCTACTGGTTCTCTCATAAGCCTAGGATAGTGCTATTTTTGCACAGAGGGTTAAATTGGCGAGCCAGCCAGGATAACCAATATTTCATTATCGTAAAATGTAGACTACTTGTTCCTGTGCTGCAGTCATCCAGCATTGCTATAGCTAAGGGATGACTAGCAGAGTATGTTCCCTGTGCTCTGGGAGGGGGAAAGGGTACAAACAAGTCCTTCTGCCATGGCTGTGGTCATTAGATAAATGACTAGCACAGCTAAATAAATTTTGTCCTTTAAAGGAAAACTCAGCTATTACCCTCTGTTTAATCTTGTATGATCATGTATTGCAAACTAATAACCAGGCCTTAGTGTAATCTTGACGAAGGATGCATTTATTTTTTTCTAAGTGGTACTGAGGTTGAAAGCAGCACAGAAGCATCCAGTGTATGCAGGGAAAGGCAACCTGAAAGCAGCACAAACCAGGGATCCTAAATACAGTATCTTGCTAGAATTTTAAGTAGGGCACATCAAGCCTTCAGTCTGCTCTAAGCTGGGAGGATGTCCAAGCTCACAAACATGACCAAAATAAAAGCAGATATTGCATTTGGGAGCTAATAACTGAAACGTTTTACAAGATCATCTGCAGCTGCCAGGCTCTTTCCCCATCTCTCTCTCTCTCCTTTAATTGCATCTGAGGATGTAGCTGCAGAAACAAGGAAGCTTTCGGGATCTCGGGAAGACTCCGTCTCTGAATATATGTATATATATTTTTTTTGCTGTGGAAATCTGTATGAATCACAGAGCTGGGAGTTAATATACCTGTAAACACGCTGCAGTAGTCTCCTGGACATAGACACACACATGACATTGAGAGTCATGGATGCTACTGGGCCTGTCACCTTTTCCCATGTATTTGGACAGCAATGTGAAGTCATGGAAGCAGGTAAGGTTCATATATCATGATATTCTGCAAATATATACATATAGAGAGAGAGAGTTATAGATACTATAGATTGTGGCTATTTGTCTATGTTATATTCCCCATGTGATCTGCATGCTTTTTATAGATCTAATTACAGTTCATCAGACCCAACTGTTGACATAAAACTAGACCGTGTAGAACAGTTGTAATATGGAATCTATAGTTGAATCTTTATTGTGTATATTAGAATATTTCTATCTTTTGGGTATGTGTTATTGTTTGTTTTGAACTGAAGCTCTGCATTGTATAAGTGTCAGTTCTATGTTTTTGCAATTACTTGTCCTAAGTAATATTATTATCAGAAGAAATACCAATGCAGGCCTGGAGGGAATTTTCTATGTCCCTGCTGACAGGAGAAAGCAGGGAGCAGTTATGGTTGTCTGCATTTTGTCAATGGACTGCTCCTAGAAGTAGAGATGACAGTATTCATGAATCCATGCCATAGTCCATACATAGAATACAGAGGGGTGACATCAGAGAACATCAGCGCTTGAAATGTAAATGGATGTTCCAGGGAATACTGGTATGGTTTAAGTTTGCAATGTTTCATCAGCGGGCAAACAATTGCTTGGCCTAGCTTTGGGTTATTACTAGGCAATGGTACTATGTATATTTAAAGGATCACCAATGGATAGAAGCCAGTAATTAACAAGTGACAGAAGTGTCACAGGATTTATTACCATTACAAGAGATTCGGCTGCTTTTCTGAATTGACTAATTAATTCATCATGAAGCGCATTTCTTTATATGTAGTGGGTGCAATGACAGGAAACAGTGAAAGTGCGGACCTCCTTCATTGAACTCCTGGGATGCAACGTTCAACGTTGATCGCCATATCTGAGGTTACTATTTAGGCCTTTCAGGGGTTATTCAGGGTAAAAATAAAGAAAATACTTACCTTATACATTTGCTCACATAGAGGCCATCATGGCCATCTTGGTTGAAGAAAGCACTGGCTTGTTCTGAACAAGCAGTCCAAAAATTATGCAGATTATATGTTCATAGTAGTATCGGAAAAGCAGTAGCTTGTTCTGAATGAGAAATTTAAAAAATTATCCCTCAACAGGGGCTAATGTCTGCCTGTGTTTATACACACATGCTAGTATCGGAAAAAGCATTGGCTTGTTCTGAACAAGCAGTCCAAAAAAATCTCCAATTTTAGGGGGCAGCAGCAGTACAGTAAGGAACCATGCAGACAAGGTAGGAAAGGTGCCAAAATATACTCTGCTAGTGAGGCATTAAAATATGCTTGTCAAAGGAAAATACATAAATTGCAGCCGCACACCGCTACCAGATAAAGCACAAAATTCTATAGTGATATAGTATTCCAAAGCTCATGCTATGCTTGTATAATAAGTTAGAGACTCTTGGCAAATACATTTTGTACAAAATTATCTGAGCCCATTCACCACAGTCAAGGTGGTCTCTGCAGAATGGGAACCTAACATTTTGTCCTACCTGTTACGTGCCAGTCTTGGCTTCCATATAATCAGGGGATGTTTTGTTCCACATGCATGTAATGTCCACTTGCCTTTCGCCATTTCTGGTACTACAAAGGCCTCCCCTAGTTCAGGAGTGCAGACACTAACATGCATGCCGAATCACTCGGCTTTATAGTTGCACTGATTAAAAAACCACCTGTGGGGCAAATGGGCTGGTCAGGAGTGCATGACCAAATGGAGTAGCCACACCTCCAATACAAACTTACAAAGAAAAAAAGGAGATTTCAGTCAGCACATCCCAGAGTGCAGGTGCTGGTTGCTATGGCTAAATACATGTCAAAGGAAAATACATAAATTGCAGCCGCACACCGCTACCAGATAAAGCACAAAATGCTATAGTGATATAGTATTCCAAAGCTCATGCTATGCTTGTATAATAAGTTAGAGACTCTTGGCAAATACATTTTGTACAAAATTACTTGTTTATTAAAATATGCTTATTTGTACACTGATTAACTGTAGAAAATTAGCAAAGTGTTTTTGAGGAAAAATATGCATTTAAGGGTTTTAATATTAACTGAGCTGCTAGCTGGCTCCTGTACATAATGAGCACTATTCCTTTAAATACTGATGTGCAGTGCAGCTCAAGCCTGTAACAGTAACACAGCACACAAATTGACCCTATCCCTAATGCTAAAACTTGTCTTCTGTCAAATAATTCAATCTGTCTACATAACTAAATATAAAACATTATATCTTCCCAATCCCTAATACTGTCCCTGTAAGACCCCATACTGG
The DNA here is from genome assembly GCA_900303285.1 of Rhinella marina. Taxonomy (NCBI): domain Eukaryota; kingdom Metazoa; phylum Chordata; class Amphibia; order Anura; family Bufonidae; genus Rhinella; species Rhinella marina. Next base: position 71,814 of record ONZH01011833.1, on the reverse strand, counting down.
CTGTGTTGTGTATCTAACTGCTGTGTCTGTGACAGACATGTCCTCTAACTTTAGTGGCTGACCTGTTGGTATTTCTGCTTGGGACCTTACATAGTGCCTAATATCATCTGTTCTGAATAGCTGATAAGCGAATATCCTGTGGTTAGGGAAGCCAGACCTGTAGCAATAAACTGATTCCTTGGGTAGATTTCAATCAGCATTGTACATTGTATAGCGACTATGCGTGGTATTGCTGCTCAGCCCCATTGGCTTGAATGGTGCTGAGCTGCAACTACACCACTGGACCAATGGCATCACATGGCCTAGGAAGAGGTTGCAGCACTCACAGAGCACCGGCCTCTTCTAATAGCTAATCAGCAGGTGTCCTGGATGTTGGGCCCCGGCCAATCTAATATTGATGCCCTATCAAAAGCATGAGGAAAAGCGAATTGGCCATCTTGATTTTTTTCTCACTACGATGGTCACCATACAGGATAAATACATTTATATTTTAATATAAATGTCTACAAGTAATACATACCATAAGCACATATGCAAATTTTCCGATGCCACATGTTGCTTTATGGGACATATCTCCACACTGCTAATAGATTTGGTGATATAGTGTAGATGTAACTATGGAAGGAGCTCATGTATTGTTTAATAAACCTACTCATGAGAGAGCATTTAACGTGGCAGGCAATTGAAGAAAAAACAATTAAATTAATATTTTCAGGCAAAGGCCTGGGCTGTGTGAGCTCATGGTTATTACGACTTTATAAGACTGTCTAGTAATTCCTGTAACACTAGAGACTAGTCTGTGAAGGTAGTATGATTGGCCATGTTATTTGCTCATCTTTATTGGAACCAGTGCTACTTGCTTTGATTCTTTGCATGTGATTTGCAATGTTTCATTGTAATGGATTCTGTTGCTTTAGTATACACCAGGGTTTCTCAACTCCAGTCCTCAGGGTTCACCAGCCGGTCATGTTTTCAGGACTTCCTTAGTATTGAGCAGAGGATATACTTAGTGTCCATGCATCAGGACTTACCACAGGTATTCATTCTATGGGATATTCTCAAATCATGAATGGTAGGTGGGCCCTGAGGACTGGAGTTGAGGAAGACTGGTATACGACTGAACAATAAGAATTAATTAATTCACTCAGCTATGAGTGAAATTTGACTTAAAAAGAATCTGTCAATCACTTTTCACAACTTGTACTACCAGCAATGCCCAACAGAACATGTAACCCATTGCCAACATACCTGTATGCCACCAGGGTGTGAAGTCAATGCTCAGAAAAAGAACATTTATTGATATGTACAGTAAATCTGTCTCAAAGAGCCCAACTGGGCAAGCTTTCCTTTGGAAAGTGCCCAAGCCCATCTCTTCTGCCTAATTTCAGCTCCTCCCCTATCCTCTCAAGCCATCTTTCCAGTGTCGGACTGGGGTGCCAAGGGCCCACTATTAAAGTCCATTTTGGGGGCACACTAGACAGCTACATGCAAAATTTACATACTCACATAGTGGTCGGCAGCAATAAGACTCTCAGGATAATTGATTATAGGGGTCTCTGCAACAACTTCGAGAAGGTAAGTCCCTGGGGAAAGAGGATACTAGTTGGCCTGCCTCTGTATCTGGAAGTCATCTCTGCCAGGTGATGCAATATAATAATAAACTTGGTAGTTTTTAAATAATCTACCCAGTTTTTACATGGATATAGACTGGTTAAGATGCCTCCAGGACTGGGGGCCCACTGTTGTTAGGGGCCCACCAGAGGATTCACCTATTCCCCTGTTGACCAGTCCGAGCCTGCATCTTTCCCTCTCCTTTGACGTCACCGTGCAGCACTTCCAAAACTCATGCAAGCGCCCTCTCCCTACCTGCAGGTGCCTTGAAAACTACATTCCCTTCTGTTGGCTAGTGTAATCAACAAGTGCAAAAGACCACAGCACATGCACAGAAGAAATGCTGAGACAGCAGCCCACAGGAGGGAAAGTAGTGTTTAGGCGCCAGAAGACAGGGAGAGACCGCTTGCATGAGATTTTGCACTTCTTTATGGTCATGTCAAGGAAGAGAGGAAGGTTTGAAAGAATAGGGAAGGAGCTGAAATTGGGTAAAAGAGGTGGGCTGGGCACTTTGGAATGTCTATAAACTTCACATCCTGGTGCCATACAGGTATGTTTATTCTTAATGAGCACTTAGACCGTTTCCTAGGCCATGTCACTTCACATTCATCAGTCACATGGCCTAGACGCAGCTCAATCCCATTCAAGTGAATGGGGCTGAGTAGCCATGGCAAACACAGTTGCTATCCGATAGATGGTGCTGTGTTGGGTAAGCTGTGAGGAGGCCGCTGCGCACATATGAGCTCCAGTGAGCTACGCAGCTTCCTGATACAGCTGACTGGTGGAGTTTCCAGGAGTCGGACCCCTGCCAATCTCATATTGATGACCTATCTTGAGGATCGATAGACCCACTAGACAAAGTCTTGTTAAAACAAAACCAGGATTGCAACACATACATAAACAGTTACAGCACTTGAAACAGGTCCCAGTCAGGGCTGCATACACAGTACATGCAGCTCTGACACCCGACCTAATATTTAAAGGCAATATCCCCCCATGTAAGCCATTAAAACAAGGCCAGGATCACATCTGTAGCTGATTCACAACCAGAGATATGCTCTGATTATGCAGCCCTCCAGGCCTTCAGCTGGCTGAGATCTCAGCCAGTCTGGAGAAGAAGAAGGAGGCCAGTGGGGGATGTGTTGACAGTCTGCACAGGCTACACAGGGAGAGCCATAGATTGTCTCTCCCTGAGCAACTGTACATGTTCCAAGGGGGAGAATAACATGGATTTCTGTGCATCTTATCAATCCCCCTTCCCCCATCGTCACATATGGAGGACCTTTTTTTTCCCAGAAAAGGAGAGAGAAGATGAGATCTTGCTCATTTTGCCCTTCATTGACACTATGAAGCAGACATTAACCAGCATCCGGATCATAGTGCAAAATAAGTTGCACCAAACACACCACAAACATCAATAAAGTTTACATTTTACACTTTCCCTATGCTTTCCATACCCAATCTTTAGAGGAAAATATTCAGACCGCTTATCTTCTTATACCACTTACACACTGCAGGAATACCAATGATGATTATCACTACAGAGGAGTGTAATATATTTCTGGCAGATGGAAAAGATTTTCATCATTAAAAAGAAAAACATTTTCACACAGTGTTACAATAAATCATTGTTTTCAAGCACTATTTAAAGATATCGATCGACACCACGGTGTAGATGGCGTGGTGCACGTGTCTCAGGATCGGCGTCCCGCGTACTTGAAGAACAATGGAAGACCGGCACTCACGTTCTTTTAGATATGCTGTGATTTTATTGTTTCACCTCTGGAGTGCACGGGTAGACCCAAAAGTCCAAGTGTCCAAAGACAGCCCAGCAGGGTGTGTACGGACCAAATGAGTAAGATCAAAAGATCAATCATCCTTCTTCCAAAATTGTTGAGTTAAGGGGTACCCCAGTGATATAGATATGTGTTCAATTGGCTTGAGGAGGCAGGAATCCCTCCTTAAGAAAATACTGCAATGGTGAAATAGATGCCCTGTATGTAATTTTAAGTGCCATTTCTCAGTAGGATGCTGAAGGTAAGTATTGAGAAGCCTTGTACAATGTGTCTAGAAAGTCACTAAGTGGTGCAGTAGGTCTGGAAAAGGTTGCATCCATGAGGATATAGCCGTGTGAAACATAGAGTAGTCTATAATAGGTCAAAGGAAGTTATAGATATTTTACCGGGGTATCCCTTGTGATTAACAGGAGGTTGACAACTAGATCTTGGGAAGAGTTTAATCGAGGCTGGCAGACAACCTTCACAGCTGGAAGCTTGTAAAAATGGAAAGATAATATGTGAAGGAAGATTATATTTGTCTAAGAATTCTCCAAAAGTAAGAAGGCCAGGGCTATTAAACATTAATAAATCATAGACACATCTCCTTCCAGCCCTGGGCCCAGAAAAAGTAGCTTCATGCTGGCCTACTATCTTGAAATTGAGGATTATCTAGAAATGGCACTACTATATTAGATGGTAAATTAGTTTTGTGTCTTGTAACATTCCAAGTTTTGATTAGATTGGACAGAAGAGGGTTGAGACACATCTTCTCTGGTAGTCCATGCTGAGGAGTGTGGTGGAGGTATAGGAGAGAATAAGGTACGACAAACTGAACATCCAAGGGAGTATTTGTGATAGAAATGCTATGTACCCAGTCAGTGAGTATTTTGATATTAGCTGCTAGGTTATAAAGGCGAATATCCGGAAATTTATTCGATCACTGTACCCGGTTTGTTGGAGGACTTTTAGGGTGATCATTGGGCGGGACCACTTCCAAATAAAGGTTCTCAGCATGGTCAGGAGCATTCTTTCATCCCTCAGTTTAAGGAAAATGGGAAGGGATTGAAAAAGTTTTAATTAGGTAACGCGACAAGTTTTAGTACATTGCGCCTACCCGAGAAGCATAATAAGAAGAGAGAAGGAGTAAAAGCTTGCCATGACTGAAGCAACTTTTCCAAGTGGGAAATGTAAGTGTTTACGTTGAGGGAGTACAGTTTGTGTGGGTATTTGGGGAGGATAAGTATGTTCTGGAAGTGTGGGATCATTTAATGGAAACATCGTCCACGTTGAGGGAGTACGGCCCCTTAACAACAGGGCCTCGGATTTTTCTAGATTTAGAGTAAATCCTGTGGAGGGTCTGTATTTAGTGATTAGTGCTAATGTCAGGAGCAATGTTCGGCAAGTGTTAGAGAGAAATAACATGACGTCGTTGGCAAATGCCCAAAGTTCTTGGGTACGTATTTTGATACCTGGGATGTTTGGATCTGAGTGCATGAGACATAAAACAGGGTCTAGAGATAGGTTAAAGGGGTATTCCCATCTCACAAATGTAGTTTGTATAGTTAGATATAGCGATACCAATTCTATTACTAATAGACTGTATTTATATACAGTGCCTTGCGAAAGTATTCGGCCCCCTGGAACTTTTCAACCTTTTGCCACATTTCAGGCTTCAAACAAAAAGATATAACATTTTACATTTTTGGTGAAGAATCAACAACAAGTGGGTCACAATTGTGAAGTGGAACGAAATTTATTGGATCATTTAAACTTTTTTGTAATAATAAAACTGAAAAGTGGGGCGTGCAAAATTATTCGGCCCCTTGCATTAATACTTTGTTGCGTCACCTTTTGCTGCGATTACAGCTGCAAGTCGCTTGGGGTATGTCTCTATCAGTTTTGCACATCTAGAGACTGAAATTCTTGCCCATTCTTCCTTGCAAAACAGCTCGAGCTCTTTGAGGTTGGATGGAGAGCGTTTGTGAACAGCAGTTTTCAGCTCTTTCCACATATTCTCAATTGGATTCAGGTCTGGACTTTGACTTGGCCATTCTAATACCTGGATACGTTTATTTTTGAACCATTCCATTGTAGATTTTGCTTTATGTTTGGGATCATTGTCTTGTTGGAAGATAAATCTCCGTCCTAGTCTCAGGTCTTTTGCAGACTTCAACAGGTTTTCATCCAGAATGGTCCTGTATTTGGCTCCATCCATCTTCCCATCAATTTTAACCATCTTCCCTGTCCCTGCTGATGAAAAGCAGGCCCAAACCATGATGCTGCCACCACCATGTTTCACAGTGGGGATGGTGTGTTTAGGATGATGAGCTGTGTTGCTTTTACGCCAAACATATCGTTTTGCATTGTTTCCAAAAAGTTTGATTTTGGTTTCATCTGACCAGAGCACCTTCTTCCACATGTTTGGTGTGTCTCCCAGGTGGCTTGTAGCAAACTGTAAACGAGACTTTTTATGGATATCTTTGAGAAATGGCTTTCTTCTTGCCACTCTTCCATATAGGTCAGATTTGTGAAGTGTTCGACTGATTGTTGTCCTATGGACAGACTCTCCCACCTCAGCTGTAGATCTCTGCAGTTCATCCAGAGTGATCATGGGCCTCTTCGCTGCATCTCTGATCAGTCTTCTCCTTGTTTGAGATGAAAGTTTAGAGGGATGGCCTGGTCTTGGTAGATTTGCAGTGGTCTGACTGGACTCCTTCCATTTCAATATGATCGCTTGCACAGTGCTCCTTGGGATGTTTAAAGCTTGGGAAATCTTTTGGTATCCAAATCCGGCTTTAAACTTCTCCACAACAGTATCGCAGACCTGCCTGGTGTGTTCCTTGGTCTTCATGATGCAGAACCCTGAGACTATCACAGAGCAGGTGCATTTATACGGAGACTTGATTACACACAGGTGGATTCTATTTATCTTCATCAGTCATTTAGGACAACATTGGATCATTCAGAGATCCTCAATGAACTTCTGGAGTGAGTTTTCTGAACTGAAAGTAAATGGGCCAAATAATTTTGCACTCCCAACTTTTCAGTTTTATTATTACAAAAAAAGTTTAAATGATCCAATAAATTTCGTTCCACTTCACAATTGTGACCCACTTGTTGATTCTTCGCCAAACATTTAAAATGTTATATCTTTTTGTTGAAGCCTGAAATGTGGCAAAAGGTTGAAAAGTTCCAGGGATTTGTATAGGCATGGGTCCCACACACATCAGTCAGGCCACTGCCCCTAGTTATGACCACCGTGGCCGTGTAGTAGTGGTGGCAGGCTTATTCTTGTTCAAACCCGCTCTGAGGTAACTGCTGTATTGTGAATGCATATTGCATCAGCATGTGTAAACACATCTTAGGGCTCATGCACATGACAGTGAAAAATGGCCGTGTGACGGCCATCTAAGTAGCGGCCGTCACACGGCCATTTTTTATGCCAATGTCAGCCTATGGGGCTATTCACATGGCCGTTTTTTTTTTAATGGCCAGTGAATAGTGTCCGTCCAGAAATTGGACATGTCCTATTTCTGGTCCGTTTTCATGGCCCGACTGCCCCATTGAAATAAATGGGGCCGTTTTTAACGGCCGATTGACAGGAGTGCTCCCGCCTACCGGCCGTTAAAAACGGGTACCATATGGCCACTCACCCTACCCACTTGCTCGCGCAGTGCAGTCTCCAGTCTTCATTGAGCAGGCCCTGCCGATGGACCTGCGTTATGCGGGGTGACGTAATCACGTTGGTGCGTTCAGTGACGTCATCGCTCACATCGCAGGTCCTTTGGCAGGTCCTGTGCGTGAGAGAGACTGCTGCTGCGCGACCAAGTGGAGAAGGTGAGGTTTTTTTTTTGTTTGTTTTTTGTTTATTTTAAATCATCAAAAAGCAGCTGTGGGGGCATTTATTTAACGGACGGTTTTTAATGGACATGAAAAACTGATACAAAACGGATGCAAAACGGACATTAAAAATGGACACACGGCCGGAAAATGGATGCACACACTGATGCAAAATGGCCATGAAAAACTGACAGTGTGTCGTGTGCATGTAGCCTAAGGGTTGTAGCATTTTTCTCTGCATTTCCAAAACACAGAGAAACAGATCCTGTTCCAAGATCACCTAATCTCTATGGAATAGTCTGCGTTTTGGACGGATCCTGACCATTGCGTTTTGGACTGGTAGCGTCCAAAACGCAGATGTGAAAGTACCCTAAGATGTGTCTCCGCATGCTCATGCAATGTGCATTCACAATACAGCAGTTACCTCAGAGCAGGTTTGAAAAGAAGCAAGCCGGCCACCACTACTACACGGCCACGGTGGCCGTAACCAGGGGCAACGGCCTGACTGATGTGTGTGGGACAATGCATATACAAATAGGCAAATCTTCTAAACGGTACATTTTATATAAATTCTATTGGTAATAATATTGGTATGGCAATATCTAACTATACAAACTACATTTGTGAGATGGGAATACCCCTTTAAATAAAAGGGAAGATAGGAGGCAGCCATCTGCACCTCAGTGTATACAGAATGGTTCCAACCATTAATGGTTATTGAGGTCTGTGTATACATTTGCATGTGATGGAGAAAGTGGACAAAGGTCTAACCGAAGGTGCGATGGGTAAGGGAGGTGTTTAAAAATGTCCATGAGACTATATCAAATGCTTTCTCAGCATCTAGGTTGAGGAGCATTGTAAGAGGGCTCATTTTTGACTGGGTTGCCACTGCAGCGGCTATCGTCTGTCTGATGTTTCTGGAGGAGTGGTGGGTCTCTAATAGCCCTAATTGTGATGTGGTAAAAATAGAAGGGAAGAGAGTCTGTAAACATTACCTGATTTAGGAATTAGAATAGTATGGGATTCATTAAAAAATGGGATGGGTGTAGAATATTTTGCATATAGATAAGATTATACAAGGTTGTTAATGTGGGCAATGTGCAGTGTCAGTAATTTATAATATTCTCCACATAGCCCCTCTGGGCATAGGGATTTGAGACTGGGTAAGTGAGAGATAACTACCATAGTTTAATTTCATCACTAGAAATAGGTTAAGTCTGCTGTTCTGGAGATAGTTTAGTAAGTGTGTTGGCGGTGAGCAGGTCCCACATTGTCTGGGGTAGGAGCTTTGTAAAGCATCCGATAATAATGGACACATTCTTGCTGAATGATTGAGGGATCAATTGTGTAGTCTCTGGTTCCAGCTAGTTTGAATTTTAAGATTCTATAGGGAGCTTTTGAAAGTTTAGTCAGAGAAGCTAACAGCTTACCATGTTTGTTACCCTGTCGGTAATATTGATTGTTAACTGAATTACAGGACCAGCGTGCTTGACCCAAGAGAAAAGTGTCTAAAAATTTCGAGCCTTCAAGTATTGTTATTTGGTGGGCGATGTCAGGGCAGAGGTGTGTCATGTATCAATCAGGGCCGTCTATAGAGAGTTTTATTTGGAAGCCTGAGTCCGGTTTCGGTGAAATACAATTTTATACCTCTCCATTGAGTCTGATGTCTAGCTTAACATTTATTATGCTTTATTATATTGTATTAATGCATCTGTTATTTTTTTTAGCATTTATTATACACTCCAATGCTAATGCACTGAACTGTGTGAGAGAAGCAATCTAATGATTAATTGGTATAGTTCCCTATAGGAACTATAAAAAAATGTGCAAAAAAAAAGTTTTAAATTTAAAAAAATATATAAAAATTCAAATCACCCCTCTTTCCCCAAAATGTAAATAAAAATATGTAAACAATAAAAAAATACATATTATAGGCATTGTCGCGTGCAAAAATGCCCATACTACTAAAATACAAAAAAATGTATCCCATAAGTATTTGCTGTATTATGGTAGTTTTATCTCCCACAAAAACGTTCAATAAAAGTGATGAAAAAGTTATACGCATCCCAAATTGAAAAGTACAGATTGTCCCACAAAAAATGAGCCTTCACACAGCTCCATACATATAACTACAAAAAGTTATAGGGGTCAGAATATGGCTATGAAAAGAAAAAAATAATTTTTTTCAAGGTTTTTCTTTTTTCAGTATTAAAACCCAAGAAATGTGGTATTGCCATAATCAAAGTGACCCGGAGAATGAAATGGTGGAATTATTAAATGGTAGAATTAGAAAGGGCAACCTGTCCCGCAAAAAACAAGCCCTCATACGACTATGTGAATGGAAAAATAAAGAAATTATCACCCCGGATCTGAAAGGGTTAAAGGGTTTTTTTTCCCATCTGAGTTGATTAATTTTGCTAGCTATTGCACAATGTTACAAAGTGAAAGTAAGAAGCCTGGGAACATTAAATCACCCAAAATGCCTTGCTGCCAGCCAATCTGCAGGTAGCCTTCCCCTATGATGTCACTGGCCTATAAAACCCTCATCTCGCATGGTCTCCGCTATTGTCCTATAAGTTGAGTATAGGGAGAGACGTGGCAAGCGCTCATGTGCTAGGGACATTGTTGCAGAAAACAATATAGAATATTGGAGAGGGAGAGTGCAGGGTGAGTGCAGATAGACTGCAGGGAGAATGAAGGAGACTTATGCTGCGTCAGTTTTTTTTTTATTTATTCCTACATTTCATTATTCCTACATCAGCCATAAATGTAATTCAGTACTAATAAGATGGAAGCCTTCATTATTCCGGTGCCTGCGTGCCAACCAATACAGTACAGTTAGCACCCCTTGAGGCCTGGTCTTAATAATAACCATGCTCATTTTTTGCTGGCTTAACTTCTTCTAAATCAGGGGTGCACAACCTGCAGCCTGGGGGCCACATGTGGCCCTTGATACCATTTTGTGAGGCGCTCAAACATCTGGTAACAGACATGTATGTCTATGTCTTGTGGCTGCTCACATGTATAGTAACATAGTTTATAAGGCCAAAAAAAGACATCTGTCCATCCAGTTCGGCCTGTTTTCCTACAAGTTGATCCAGAGAAAGGCAAAAAAACCCTGTGAGGTAGAAGCCAATGTTCCTCACTTTAGGGGAATAAATTCCTTCCCGACTCCAATCAGGCAATCAGAATAACTCCCTGGATCAACGACCCCTCTTTAGTAACTATAGCCTGTAATATTATTACCCTCCAGAAATACATTCAGGCCCCTCTTGAACTCTTTTAGTGAACTTACCATCACCACCTCCTCAGGCAGAGAGTTCCATAGTCTCACTGCTCTTACCATAAAGGGAATCCTCTTCTATGTTTGTGTACAAACCTTCTTTCCTCCAGGCGCAGAGGATGTCCACTCGTCACAGTCACAGTCCTGGGAATAAATAGATGATGGGAGAGATCTCTGTAATGACCCCTGATATATTTATACATAGTTATTAGATCTCCCCTCAGTCGTCTTTTTTCTAAAGTGAATAACCCTAATTTTGATAATCTTTCTGGGTACTGTAGTCCACCCATTCCAGTTATTACTTTAGTTGCCCTCCTCTGAACCCTCTCCAGCTCTGCTATGTCTGCCTTGTTCACAGGAGCCCAGAACTGTACACAGTACTCCATGTGTGGTCTGACTAGTGATTTGTAAAGTGGCAGGACTATGTTCTCATCACAGGCATCTATGCCTCTTTTGATGCAACCCATTATCTTATTGGCCTTGGCAGCAGCTGTCTGACACTGGTTTCTACAGCTTAGTTTGCTGTTCACTAAAATTCCTAGGTCCTATTCCATGTCAGAGTTACCCAATGTTTTACCATTCAGTATGTACTGGCGACTTCCATTATTCCTTTCCATATGCATAGCCTCCAGTCTATCCAGATCCATCTGTAGCAGTGTACTGTCCTCTTCTGTGTTAAATACTTTACACAGTTTAGTGTCATCTGCAAAAATTGATATTTTACTGTGCAAGCTTTCTACAAGATCATTAATAAATATATTGAAGAGAATAGGGCCCAATACTGACCCCTGTGGTACCCCACTAGTGACCCAATCTGAATATGTTCCGTTAATAACCACCCTCTGTTTTCTATCACTGAGCCACTTACTTACCCACATACAGACATTTTCTCCCAGGCCAAGCATTCTCATTTTATATACTAAACTTTTATGTGGTACCGTGTGAAATGCTTTGGAGAAGTCCAGATATACAACATCCATTGATTTGCCGCGGTCCAGTCTAGAACTTACCTCCTCATAGAAACTGATTAAATTGGTTTGACATGACCAATCCCTCATGAAGCCATGCTGATTTGGAGTTATTTGCTTATTTTCATTGAGGTACTCCAAGATAGCATTTCTTAGAAAACCCTCAAACAGTTTACCCACGACAGATGTTAAACTTACCGGCCTATAGTTCCCGGGCTCTGTTTTTGGACCCTTTTTGAATATTGGCAGCACATTTGCTATGCGCCAATCCTGTGGAACACTCCCTGTCAGTATAGAGTCCTTAAAGGGGTTGTCCAAGTTATGGAAAAAAAAAATATAGCACTGTAAATCTGATGGGTAGCAATATATAACTAAGTTCAGCAAGTTTTAGGCAAAAAAAATCTATATTTCCTCATTTCCCTGGTTCTCTTCTGACCTTTGTTTACATGCAGTAATAACAATCTCTGCCCCTCCCCCCTTCTCTGCAAAGGCAGTGAATATAAGTGCTGTGAGTACATGTCTGCCTGCTGGGATACTCAGCAGCATGTTGTTTGTGTAGGACTACAAGCCCCAGCTGTACAATGACACTGCTAATACATACAGGAAATTCTTCCTACCTGTTCTTGTACAATTCCTCTATAGCTCCTTGCCCAGCATTTGTCTCCTCTCACTGCTGCAGCTACTATTTGTTGTAAAGCCTTGAGCCCTCAGTGTGTTCTGGCTGAAGGGGTTAATGTTTTATCTGAAGGAATCCAGGGAGAGAGCAGATAGCAGGAGCCCGGCAAAGAAAGGGGGCGTGGCCAGTGACGTCTCGTGTACAGACTGTTATCTGAACTCTGAGGCTTGTACACGAAACATCACAGACCAGGGAGATAAGGTGACATCACAGGTCATGTGACCCTCAGTCAACTCTGAGAAACCAGCAGCTTTAGAAACACAAAGTATATGGGAAAGTTGTTATACCTGACAAGTTAGAAACATATAAAGAACAAAAAAATAACTCGGACAACCCCTTTAAATATCAGAAATAAGGGTCTGGCAATGACATTACTTAATTCTCTTAGGATATGGGGGTGTATGCCATCCGGTCCTGGCGATTTGTCTATTTTAATCTTTTTAAGATGCAGCTCTACTTCTTCCTGGGTCAGACAGGGCACTTTTAAAGGGGAATTTTCTTTCATATTCTGCATTTCATCTGACAGTTTATTTTCCTCAGTGAATACAGTGGAGAAAAAGATATTTAGTAGCTTTGCTTTCTCCCCGTCGTTGTCTGCAACTCCCCCCTCATTACTCTGTAAGGGGCTGACACCTTCAGGTTTATACTTTTTACCATTTATATAGTTAAAGAACATTTTAGGGTTATTTTTACTCTGTTTGGCGATTAATCTTAATCTCTCGGTCTCTAGTTTGGCTGTTTTTATTTGTCTTTTACATATTCTTTTTTTCCCTTATAGTTTTTCAATGCTTCCTCGCTCCCCTCTTGTTTTAGTGATATAAATTCTTTATTTTTGTCATTTATTGCTTTCTTTACAGCTCTATTTATCCAAATTGTTTTTTTCTTGTTCCTTAGGCTACTTTCACATTAGCGTTATGGAATTCCGGTATTGAGTTCCGTCATAGGGGCTCAATACCGGAATAAAACGCTTCCGTTTTGTCCCCATTCATTGTCAATGGGGACAAAACTGAACTGAAGACAACGGAATGCTCCTGAAAGCATTCCGTTCAGTCTTCAGACCGGAGAGCAAACCGCAACATGTTGCGGTTTGCTCTCCGTACTAGTTATCCGCACCTAAACGGATCCGGAATGACCCCCAATGCAAGTCAATGGGGACGGATCCGTTAGGTGTGGACACACTTGTAAACGGATCCGTCCTCCATTGACTTTCAATAGAGGTTTTTCCGGATCCGTTTAAACGCTAATACAACCGGATCCGGAATTACGGATCCACAAGGTTGTATTACTCAGTACGGATCCGGCGGGTGAAGGGACCCGCCGGATCCGTACTAACGCTAGTGTGAAAGAGGCCTTAACCTTTTATTCCCATAAGGTATGTACCTCTCACAATTAGATATTAGGATGCTTTTAAAAATATCCCATTTTGTGGCTGTATTTTTATTTTTGAGGACTTTGTCCCAGTTAGTTAGGCCTATGGCCTCTCTTAGTTGGCTAAATTTTGCTTTTTGAAGTTTGGTATTTTTGTTCCTCCCTAAAGAAACGCTCTTGTGAATGACAATTGGAAGGTTATTATATTATGGTCACTATTTCCCAGGTGTCCCCCGACCTGCACATCTGTTGTTCTGTCAGGTCTATTGATTAATACTAAGTCCAGTATGGCTGTCCCTCTAGTGGGGTCCTGAACCAGTTGGGAAAGGTAATTGTTTTTGGTTATTGCCAAGAACCTGTTTCCTTTATGAGATATACAGGTTTCAGTTTCCCAGTCTATACCTGGGTAGTTGAAATCCCCCATAATAACGACCTCATTATGATTTGCCGCCTCGTCTATTTCATTTAGAAGTAGATTTTCTGTGGACTCTGGTATATTAGGTGGTTTATAATAAAGTCCTATTAGTATTTTATTATTGTTTTTGGCTCCATTTATTTATACCCACAGTGACTCCACATCTTCATGTCCCTCACCTATATCTTCCCGGAGTGTGGGCTTTAGACAGGACTTTACTTTTTCTACTTGAAGGCAGACCCCCTCCCCCTCTCCGGTTTTGGCGATCCTTTCTAAACAGACTGTAACCCTGTACATTAACTGCCCAGTCATAGCTATCATCCAGCCATGGCTCAGTTACTCCCACTAAGTCATAGTCCATATGTTTCATGTATTCTCCCATTCAATGGGGGTCCCGGAACTGTAACTAGACATTAATGGTATATACTTTATGTTCAATATGCCATAAATACAGTATTTAAGTTGGTTATACCCCTTTAAGTTTTATTTTTGGCCCTTGGACTTAGTTCAGGCTGACAGCGTGAACCCCAACCAGAAAAGGTTGTGCACCACCTGTCTAAATTATCCTTCAAAGTTTTCATGTCCTAGAAAAGTCAGCAAAATGCAGAGAGGGGAGGAGCTGGATGTTTCTGATGACTTATTCTCTTCGATATTAGATTATGTGGAAAAGGAGAAAAAGCAGATGGCAGAAGAAGGGCCCCCACCTGTACAGCAGGTCGCTGGCGTTGGAGAAGTGGATATGCCAGAGCTGCTTAATATTCTATGTTGACAAATAACCTGCAGGCGATTGTAGGCCAGAACAGCAATAATATACATATTGTCCCCCAACCTAACCAGCCAAACCCCATACCAGCAACAGCCCGTGTTTAAAGGTGCGGTGCAGCCATGAAGAAGGACTAAATAGTGTGGTCTTCATTATTAAATGAAAGGCAGCTGCAGGTTAATTGGCCGCATAGTTCTTCACCGCAGCATGGTTGCCACCCGCCCACAGCCTGGCGGTCTGGGTATACCTGATTTATAGCGATTCATGACCAATTAATTCACAACTAATGAAACCTCTTGGCTAAATTTGGCAAAGTTGCTGTATCGAATTCTTCAACATTTCGCTCATCTCTAATTATGTATGTATACCCCCTCTTAGATGTACAGCGCCATGGAATTAATGGTGCTTTCAAATAAATAATAATCAGGATATGTGAAATGGCAGGCACCTGCCAGCTATGGCGCCCACTGAGCTACTTAGTAGGCACCGTGGTTAATGAGCAAACATCAGCTGTATATGTACGTCAAATATGGGGAAGGGGTTAAAGGGGTGATTGTGGAAAAGATAATGATGATTTATTGTCAGGATTGGTAATCATTATCACATCAGCGAGGATCCAAGTCCCGAAATCCCTGCCGATCAGCTGTTTCTGGTAGCCGCTGCTTGGTATAGCAGATCAGCCCATTAACTTGAATACTGCAGACCTGCAACTAGGTCATGTGACTGATGTACAGTGATGTCACTGGCCTAGGAAGAGGCTGCAGCGATCAAGGCCTGTTCTAACAGCCGATCGGTGGGGGTCCCGGGTGAAACACCTACGCAGATCTGATACTGATGACCTATCCTGAGGATAAGTCATAAATATCTTCTCCTGGATAACCCCTTTAATAAATTTGGTGCATCTTTGACTGTCCTTATGGCAGAAATCAAAATCTGTGGCATCTAGTAGCAGGTGTAAGTTTGTGTTAAGCCTAATTCACATTTCTGCGGAGCGCGGTCCGTGAAATCCCGGAGCACGGTCCAGGATTTCACGTATCGTCCCGGACCGTGTTCCATGGAAATGTTAATTAGGCTTTATACCTTCCAGTATAAGTGGTAATAAAACTGTGAGATCGCAAGATTTCCCACCTCTCCTCCGCTAAATCCCTTCCACTTTTCTCACCCCTTTTAAGAAATGCAGAATGGTTAGGGAACTACTGTAGTAAATTATAAGTGCGTATGTTGAATGCCATAGTTTGTGAATCTTGTATGCCATAAAAGCGCTGCAAAGCCATTGATATATTCCCGACCACCTTCCCCTGCACCGCCCATTAATTATTTTCAACAGATGTGCATCAAATAAATGAAACTAGACCCTATTCCATACAATTATGACTTCTTCTGCTTATGCAATAATTAAGAGGAGCAGCAGGTGGCAGCAGAGCGCCAGGAATTGTGCATGATCCTGTACAGCCTTGTCTATGGTAGACTTGCATAAATGTCACATGCTGGGAACTCTAGAATCTGTTTAATCTCTCCCTATAACGTAACAGACTACACACACACTATGCGTGGAATGCGGAGATAAGACCGATATTATCAGACGCAAAACTTGAAAGTAAACAGGAAATTAAATATTTTGTTTTATTGGCTCTCCACCACTTTCATGTGTTCGCATGTTCCCCCTGTATCATAGTGAGCACTTGCTTACATTCCTTTAATTGCTTGTTGTATGTGACCTTCCTTTGTGAACCACATCCTCCTGTAACTGAAGATAAGCTTGCCCAGCTTGTCTTGTGAAGTTTACCTTCGGCGATGTTTAGGTGTTTGTTTTTATTAGGTGGCGGATAAATGGCAGCTTGCGCTATTCGTAGGGTTAGGGTAATGTTATCTCTCATAGAAATGCATTGAGACTGACAATGAATGCAAAAAACAAATTACCTTAATCATAGCATCAATATGCAACATAGTATATACCTCTCAACCATCCCAGATTTCAGTGGCTGTCCCTCGGTCCTGGAACAGCTGAGGTATGTTGCGCTTTCAGTGGCTGGCGCTCCACAGCAGCAGCACTATGCAGTCACACATTGCGCTGATCATTGGAGGAACCAGGTATCTACTGTTTGCCTTTACTACCTCTGAAGGGGGCCAGGGCCGGTTTTAGACAAAGTGTGGCCCTGGGCAAAATTGAAAGTGGGGCCCCAAATCATGAAATATTGAACCAGAAGTCTGACAGGACTTTGTAGACACAGCAGCTGATTGTAGACTGCCACATTATATCTCTTTAGGCTACTTTCACACTAGCGGCAGCACGGATCCGGCACCTAAAGGGTGCCGACGGATCCGTACTGCCGCTATACATGTGTGGAGCCGGAGCAGTGCTCCGGCCCCACACATGTACACACACATGGGAACAAGACACAGACATACAGACATACATACATACATACTTACATACTCCAGGGACGCCGGCAGAACGTCTTCACGCGCCTCCTGCGCGCAGTGATGACGATTCCCCACAGCGCCCTCTGCTGGGCGCAGTGGGGAAACGTCATAGCTGCACGCAGGAGGCGCGTGAAGACGTTCTGCCGGCGTCCCTGGAGTATGTGAGTATGTATGTCTGTCTGTCTGTCTGTCTGTATGTATGTCTGTATGTATGTATGTATCTATGTATGTAGCCGGATCTGGAATGATCCCCCATTGCAAATCAATGGAGGACAAATCCGGATTACTGGTGTGTCCACACCAAACGGATCCGTCCCCATTGACTTGCATTGGGGGTCATTCCGGATCCGTCTTGGTGCGGATACCTGGACCGGAGAGCAAACCGCAGCATGCTGCGGTGTGTTCTCCGGTCTGAAGACGGAACGGAATGCTTTCAGGAGCATTCCGTTGTCTTCAGTTCAGTTTTGTCCCCATTGACAATGAATGGGGACAAAACCGAAGCGTTTTTTTCCGGTATTGAGCCCCTATAACGGAACTCAATACCGGAATTTAAAAACGCTAGTGGGAAAGTAGCCTTAGCCTTTTTACTGTAAGCTGCTGATCCTGCAGCCTCTTTGGGTATGTTCACACAGAGTATTTTCTGTGCTTAAAAAACCTAATGCAGAATCTGCATCAGGTTTTTTTATATGTGTTTTTTTCTGATACATTTTTAACACAGGGGATCTGTGGATGACACTGTTATGGGGGATCTGTGGATGACACTGTTATGGGGGATCTGTGGAGGACACACTGTTATGGGGGATCTGTGGAGGACACACTGTTATGGGGGATCTGTGGAGGACACACTGTTATGGGGGATCTGTGGAGGACACACTGTTATGGGGGATCTGTGGAGGACACAGTTAGGGGGGATCTGTGGAGGACACACTGTTATGGGGGATCTGTGGAGGACACATTGTTATGGGGGATCTGTGGAGGACACATTGTTATGGGGGATCTGTGGAGGACACACTGTTATGGGGATCTGTGGAGGACACACTTATGGGGCATCTGTGGAGGACACACTTATGGGGGATCTGTGGAGGACACACTGTTATGGGGGATCTGTGGAGGACACACTGTTATGGGGAGATCTGTGGATGACACTGTTATGGGGAGATCTGTGGATGACACTGTTATGGGGAGATCTGTGGATGACACTGTTATGGGGAGATCTGTGGATGACACATTGTTATGGGGGATCTGTGGATGACACATTGTTATGGGGGATCTGTGGATGACACATTGTTATGGGGGATCTGTGGATGACACATTGTTATGGGGGATCTGTGGATGACACACAGTTATGGGGGATCTGTGGATGGCACATTGTTATGGGGGATCTGTGGATGACACACAGTTATGGGGGATCTGTGGATGGCACATTGTTATGGGGGATCTGTGGATGACACATTGTTATGGGGGATCTGTGGATGATACTTATGGGAGATCTGTGGATGACACATTGTTATGGGGGATCTGTGGAGGACACACTGTTATGGGGGATCTGTGGATGACACTGTTATGGGGGATCTGTGGATGACACTGTTATGGGGGATCTGTGGATGATACTGTTATGGGGGATCTGTGGATTACACTGTTATGGGGGGATCTGTGGAGGACACACTGTTATGGGGGATATGTGGATGACACTGTTATGGGGGATCTGTGGATGACACACAGTTATGGGGATCTGTGGATGACACATTGTTATGGGGGATCTGTGGATGACACTGTTATAGGGGATCTATGGATGACACATTGTTATGAAGGATCTGTGGATGACACACAGTTATGGGGGATCTGTGGATTACACATTGTTATGGTGATCTATGGATGACACTGCTATGGGCGATGTTGCTGAGATATGGCCACAATGTGTGACATAGCTTTACAGATGCCTTTATTAGCAGCCCTGGTCTGCTCACACAGGGGGCGCAGGACGCTCACACAGGGGTGCAGGACGCTCGCAGTGGGGGCGCAGGACGTTCACACAGTGGGGCACAGGGCGCTCACACAGGGGGGCACAGGGCGCTCACACAGGGGGGCACAGGGCGCTCACACAGGGGGCGCAGGATGCTCACAGAGGGGGCACAGGGAGCTCACAGGTGACCATCAATACTAGAGGGACAGAGCAGGGCTGTTACAATGAAGGTGCGACCCCCAGCAGCCCTGCACCCCCCTCCTCCACAGACACTGCTGCATGCCTTTTACTGAACTGGACTGACCAGCCAGAGACAGAACAGGCCGGATACTTTCATTATAGAGGGTCCTGGGAGCAGCCAGCAGTCCAGGAGCTGAGGTCAGAGCCAGCAGAAGGCCCAGTCATCCGAGTCTGGTTTGGGCCTCCAGCCTGGAGAAAGTGCAGGCACAGGATGGGGGCGGAGCTATATTAGCTCCGCCCACACTGAACATCCAGTGTCTGTGGCAGCAGGATGATAACACAGACAGTGCAGTCTTGGAGGTCCGGTGAGAGGGGGATACTGTGGGTGGTTGACAGCAGCGGAGCGCTGCAGCATAGAGTCAGGCAGGGAGCGGGGGAAGGAAAAAAGGCTCCCACTGTCCCTCACTTAACTTTCAGACATCAGGGGGCCCCTTTTGGAGAGGGGGCCCTGGCCAATTGCCCTGTTTCCCCCCCCCTAACACCGGCCCTGAAGGGGGCACATGTGGGCATTACTACTATAAAGAGGCACAGCTGGGCGTAACTACTGTGAGAGGGCACATATCTGGGCATAACAACTGTTAAGGGGCACATGTGAGCATTACTACTGTGAAAGGTCCACAATGTGGGCATAACTACTATGAGGGGCACAATCTGGGCATTACTATTGTGAAGTGGCACAGTGGCATAGTATTACTACTATGTGCTGGCACAAAGAGGGAATAATTACTATGTGGGGGCATTAAGGGGACTGGATATGTATAGTTATGCTTTGGGCAGAGGTAGAGGCGTGGCCTGGTATGAAAAAAAAAATGATGCACCACACCTGTTGTCCCTCTTTGCAATTTTATGAAGTTGGGAGGTATGCACAAGTACATCACAGAAGGTAATGGCATCCCAGGGCACAAATGGTGATCCCACGTGATTTACTATAGATAGTGGAATATTTTTTATAATTTTTTAAATATTTTTCAAAAAAAAATTTTTACACTTTTTTATAGTTCCCCTAGGGAACTTGAACAAGCAATCATTAGATGTGCTACACAATCATTAACAATCCCGGATTTTGATTTGTAATGTAATACACTAATGCATGCGCTGCTAATTACAGTAATGGTGCAGGCACGAGACTACTGTAGTCTCACATTACCTGTCACCATCATGAAACAGCCTCATTGGAGGCCATACATTATATGCATGTACGGAGCTGGGTTCCTTAGCAATATGACTTATGTACAGGAATGAACCTGGTTCGCTTGTACATTTATAGCTCTTGTCTCTGAACTACTAATGCCTCATAAACATAAAATTTAAGTCATAGTCATATCAATAAGATAAGAATCAAGCTATAACGAGTGTTTATGAGCTGTCAGGAGGTCAAACATGAGCTTCAGTGTAAACACAGGTATAAACATAGAGCCTGCTAATAGAGAATCTCAATGCCATGCAGAGAAAGGGGATGACATTTTTTAAGAAAGACCAATTAAAAAAATATTTTAGATCAAAATTAGTATATTGCAATTATTTGGAAAAAAATGGCCCCAAAAGTGTCTATAGCCTTTGAGAAATGGCTGGTATGGCAGCGTCCATTAAATGGTCACTGAGTTTTGGTCATAGATACATGGCAAAAGTTTTGATTGCTGGGAGAATGAACGCCGCACCGACCACCAAAATGCACGCATATTGCGCTCTCTCTCCTCACTGCAGAAGACAGGCTCATTAGAAGTATATGGGCCCATCTTGATTCCGTCTTCTGCAACGAGTAGAAAAAGCGCAATGTGCTAGAGCTTCTCTCTCCTCGTTCTAGCGATTGGTGGGGGTCAGACCAGCACTAACCAAAAATTAAGATGTCCTCACACTTTTGTTAAAGAGATCGTTGCTTATTAACAGAGTTCTCCACTTTGGACAATCCCTACTTTCTTAAAATGGTCAGCTAAGGGTCTCCATGGTAGGACCTCCAACAATCAGATGAAACCTGGAAGTAAGTATTCAGTTTCCCTACAGTGCCACCACAGGGGAAATGAAGCATTACGTGATAATTATTGTTAAGCAAATGCGAATTTCAGGATAAGTTTGATTTGCCGTGAAGCCGAATTTCCTTGTGCTTCATGGTAGCGAACTGAATTAGTAACGTAGTTTATAAGGCCGAAAAAAAGACATCTGTCCATCCAGTTTGGCCTGTAAGAGTGTAAAAAAAACAAAAAATATAATACTTACCTCTCCCATTTGCTTGTGACGGGCCAGACGCCACCATCTTGCTTGAACTTCTCGCACAAAATCCTATGTGTAGTGACTTATGCCACAATCATGTATGAATGTGGCATCTGGGGGGTACAATGATGGGGAGCGACGCAATTGTCACTTCCTGTGATTGCACCTACTACTTACAAAGAAATACATTTCGTGACAAAGTAATTAGTCACAAAGCAAATTTTCTTGTAAAATTCGGCAAAGCAGGCGAATCGAATTTATGAACAATTAGCTCATTTCTAATAATTATTCATTCCCATTAATAAACTGTCTGTATAATGCAGGATAGGACAGGTCTTCCAGAATGACAGATGCTCCGTGTAACCAGTCTTTGGCCAAGAGATGAGGATCCTATTCCATGGGATTCCCTCTGCAACTGAAAATTCCCTAATAAGCTGTATGAAAATAATGGACAAGCCCTTTAAGATACCAATAAAAAGTTAAAACTACAGTCCAGGGTTGAAGATCTCCACTCCAGCATTCCTTGTGAAAAGGGATGTGCAGGTTGAGTCCAGCAGTTCTCCTCGAATCAGTGGTGCTGAGCTTTGTAGCCTGCTGGTTCAACGCCTTATAGACATCTTAGAGCTATGTTTAATGTGCTGCTGTCTCATTACACTGGCTCAGAGGATCTGTCACCACTATTGACGTGTCGAATTGCTTAAATGCTTGCATTCCCCACAAAATAACAGTGCAGGGTTCACATTTTCTCAGTACTCTGCCTTGTGCTAATTCTCTGTTATGTTGTTATGACAACTGAGTGTTACCATTCTTTGTCAAAGGGGTGTGCCCCTGCACAGCCTGGCTCTGTCCAGACAGTGTAGGAACACACCCTGATGGCAAGGACAATGGTAACACCCAATTGTCAATTTAAATCCTACATTACTGGGATGAATAACAGAGGAAAGATGTAATGTAGAGTTTTATGAATAGATATTCCAAAATTGTTATCCTACAGGGAAAACAAGTACTTACTAAAACAGAAACGTCTGAGGAGGAGACCGGTCCTCTTTAAATGGTTCTGGACATTTTCAAAACTGGAGAGAAGTGAGATAAAGCAATGATCATGGAGGTAGCCGACATCTCGAATAATCATCAGTCTTCCCATTTAAAAACAAAGTAACAGAAAACAATTACATTTAGCGTCTACCTGCCCTGATATGGTTGACAACAGTAAACAGCAGATTGTATTCAACTGTAAAGTTTGTTAGTTGGTTCAGTACGGAGTGTTGCTCTGTGGACAGTGATGTGGATGGTGAATTAAAGGGGTTATCTAAGACCTCTAATTCCCCCACCCCCATATGCCCGGGCCCCTCACAAAGATTGTACTTACCTCACCCTCTTGCACCTGTGTCGCTTCTCATAACGGCACGGATGATGCTGCATCCCCCTGTCGCGCGGATGAAAACATCTGGCAACCGTAACAAGCCTCCCTAGCATCATACCTAGCAGGTGATTCTAGGGAGGCTTGTCCCCGTCGCGGCCTGCTATTGGCTGACCCCTATCACCCCCCCTCCAAAACCAGATGTTTTTATCCGTATGACAGGGAGATGCAGCGGTAGCCGTACCGGTATGAGAAGCGACGCTGGTGTCGGGGAGCGAGAATACAGCCTCTGTGAGGGGCCCTGCCATATGGGGGGAAAGGGGGCATTATAGAACTTGGATAACCCCTTCAATGGCTTCTTACAGTTTTACAAGAATCCATAAAATCTATCCTAGTATTCTCCTTTGTATAAAACACACTTTATTCTTTTTGGTTGTACAATTATGAGAACAGAATTTGAAGGATATTTCCATTAAGACTCTCATTTGAACAGATGTTCAAGGGATTCAAAGGATTTGCGGCTCACAGATTGGTACACGACTGAGCAATTACGTCGCAGAAACCCTTCATATCTTTAATTTCTGTCCTTTACATTTCTTGCTCTGTGTTCATGGGGGTTGTTGTTTTGATCTGGTAAATTGTGGTATAAAATGAAAGGGAAGGAAGTCACCACAGGGCTCAGTTTTACTGTATTTCTAAAACCTTTTTGTCCATTTTTGAATTTATTTACTGCATTTTCCTGGTTCACAATTGATGCATTTTGACTATGTTGTACCATTTTTTATTAGATCACTGAAAACACAATTTTTCAATTGTTTTTTTTTTGTGTGTCTTTCTACTGCTCTTACATACTTGTTATAGCGCTGTATTGTTGTATTGTTGTATTGATTCCCTCTCAGATAACACCTAATAGGTGAATATTTACCTTGGGTTGGAGTCGGAGGAAGGATTCCTGCTACGTGAAGGCTAGTCAAAAAGAATTAGTGCACTGGAAGTTACTTCAAAGCAGCACTGGATACATTAGGTCAGTGATGGCTAACCTCCAACACTCCGGCTACGGTGAAACTCCCAGCATGCTCCATTCAATTTCAATTTTATGGAGTTCTGAGAACAGCCAAGCAAGTGTACATCTTGGGAGTTGTAGTTTTACCACAGCTGGAGTACTGGAGGTGAGCCATCACAGCATTAGGTGGACATTCTGAGAGGGAATCAAAAGAACACCTGGGGGCGCTAACAAGCATAAGAGCAAAATTGTTATGTGTGGTGTGATCTATGACAGTAATGTGACATTTAATCTGAAATATTTTTGAAAACACTAATTGAAACGAATATAATTTTTCACAAAAGAGATCTAGTTTGATCAAAAGCAGGGAGAGAAGAAATATCCCCTCACATCCTGTTCAAAGGAGGTTACATAGTTACATGGTACGGTTGTAAAAAGACATAAGTCCATCAGGTTGAGCATTGGGATGGGTAGTGATAGGAATTTTAGGAATGAGGAGTGAGACCAAGACTTCTACACATTTACATAAGCATTAATGTTATTTATTTTTAAGAATTTATATAAGCCTATTTTTAACCCTTTCAGTACCGAGCCACTTTTCACCTCAAATCCCAGGCCGATTTTTGCAAATCTGACATGTGTCACTTTATGTGGTAATAACTTTAGAATGCTTTTACTTATCTAGGCCATTCTGAGATTGTTTTCTCGTGACACATTGTACTTCATGACAGTCATAAATTTGAGTCAATATATTTCACCCTTATTTATGAAAAAATCCCAAATTTACCAAAAATTTTGAAAAATTAGCAAATTTCCAAATGTCAATTCCTCTACTTTTAAAATACATAGTAATACCTCCAAAAATAGTTATTACTTAACATTCCCCATATGTCTACTTTATGTTGGCATCATTTTGAAAATGTCATTTTATTTTTTTAGGAAATTAGAGGGCTTAGAAGTTTAGAAGCAATTTTTCAACAAAATTTCTCAAACCATATTTTTGAGCACCAATTCAGTTATAAAGTGATTTTGTGAGGCTTACCTAATGGAAACCCCCCATAAATGACCCCATTTTAGAAACTACACCCCTCAAGTTATGAAAAACTGATGTTACAAACTTTATTAAACCTTGAGGTGTTCCACAAGAATTAAAGGAAAATGGAGGTGAAATTTCAAAATTTCACTTTTTTGGTAGATTATTCATGTTAATATTTTTTTTCTTGCAACAAAGCAAGGGTTAACAGCAAACTAAACCTCAATATACATTGATCTGATTCTGCAGTTTACAGAAATAGGAAAGGAGCGCCATACGGATTTTGGGGGCAGATTTTGCTAGAATAGTTTTTAGGCACCATTTTGAAATTGAGAGACCCTGACGTACCCCTACAGTGGAAACCCTCAAAGATCGACCCCATTTTGGAAACTATACCCTTCAACGAATATATTAAGGGCAGTACTGGCCACTTTGACCCCCTAAGCATTTTACGGAATTTGGAAACACTTTGCTGTGAAAATGAAAAGTTTCATTTCTTCCAATAAAATGTTGCTTTAGCCCCAAATTTTTCGTTTTCACAAGGGGTAACAGGAGCAAAGCACCCCATAATTTGTTACCTATTTTCTCCTGAATACGGCAACACCCAATATGTGGTGGTAAACTGCTGTGGGGGCACATGGCAGGACTCAGAACAGAAGGAGCGCCATATGGATTTTACAACACAGATTTTGATGGATTGGTTTGCGGGAGCCAATGATATTTTTTGAGTTATTGTCTTATGTGGGGGCTCATTTTTTGCGGGACGAGATGACGGTTTGATTGGTACGATTTTGGGATAAATATGCCTTTTTGATCGCAAGGTGAAAAAAATGGCTGTTATGGCATAGTTTTTTTTTAAAATTTTTTACAGCATTCGCCTGCGGGGCCATCTCATGTAATATTTTTATAGAGCAGGTTGTTATGGACGCGGCGATACCCAATATGTCTAACGTTTTACACATTAGATTTATTTTTGAACAGAATAAAATCTTTTTTTTGTGTTGCCATTTTCAGAGAGCCATATTTTTTTTATTTTTCGAGCAATTGTCTCAGGTAGGGTGTCATTTTTGCGGGACAAGATGACGGTTTGATTGGTACCATTTTGGGATAAATACGCCTTTTTGATCGCCTGCTATTACACTTTTTGTGAGGCAAGAGGGGTAAAAAATGGTTGTTTTGGCATAGTTTTTATTTTTTGTTTTCACCGATGCTGGCGCATTCAGCAGGGGTCCGGCACCTCTACACAGCCAGACCCCCGCCCAATCAGAGCGCCGTACATGTACAGCGCTGGGACCTGTGACCCGGCTTTTTGTGCCGTACATGTACGGCGCTGGGAGTCTAAGGGTTAAAACCATCAACTGTTCCTGCTGTGACCACATCCTGAGGTGATGCTCCACAGATTCACAGTTCTTATAGTTTACAGTTCATACGGTCAAGAAGCTTTGTCGCCTCTGGAGACAACTATTTCTTCTGCAGAGGCAGGGCCACCTTGTCGTTTGTGGGGAATGTGTTTATTCATAGATTTATATATATTTAGATATTTATAAAAATTATATTTATATATTCATGCAAGATAATCATGTCCCCCCCCTTAGGGCAGACTCACATCGGCGTTATTGAATTCCGTTATAGGTTACGTTGTAACAGAGTTATAACGGAATGTAACTGAATTCTAGGACGGAATGCAAAATAGAAGCCGTTAAGAGGCATTCTGTTTTGCTCCATCCTAATACATATCTATGGGGGCACATCGTGTGTTTCCGATATACATGACGGAAAAAATAGTCCTGTTGACTTCCCCTCACAGTAGTTATGTCCACCTTTGTGCCCCTTTGCAGTAGTTTTGCCCACCTTTTTGCCCCTTCACATTAGATATGTCCACCTTGTGGCCCCTTCACAGTAGGTATGCCTACCTTTGTGGCCCCTTCATAGTAGTTATACCTGCTTTTGTGCCCCTTCACAGTAATTATGCCCACTTTTCTGGCACTTGACAGTAATTATGCTCACTTTCGTGCCTCTTCACAGTAGTTATGCTCACCTCTGTGCCCCTTCACAGTAGTTATGCCCACCTTTGTGCCCCTTCACAGTAGTTATACCCACCTTTTTGCCCTTTCAGAGTAGTTATGCCCACACCCTACTTCACCCTCCCCACCCTCTGCACGAGGGGCACGTGCGCCAGCTGCCTCCCTCCCCTTGCTACGCCCCTGGCCTCCACTACTATCATGCAACCGACATTACCACTGCAGCCAGCCTAAGGGAGGGAGCAGTAGTGGCAGACAGGAGTGGTGTTAGCAATAATGGTGGTAGTAATCAGTCACAGTATCGGTCCTCCTTCTGGTGCTCCCTGGGGCCATGCAATGATAGGAAGCGTGTATGTTTTAATACCTTCAGGGCACTCCCTGGCTTTGGGGTCTTCCTGCCTGGTGTTAGTTGGGGTGCCCTTGGTGGTGATGAGTTATGAGGTGCAAGGCAGGCGTCCCAGTGCTGTAATGTGATAATGCAGGTGTTGATGCACATAATGATGAGGCCTGTGTTAGTGCAAATAGTTCACTGTACTCTACTGAGGCAGTCAGGTAGATGATTTACACAGGCAGCATGATCTTTATAGATGGCTATAGGCAATTTTCCCCAAGGTTGTGTGTATAGGAGGATAGGCAGTTTCCTGCTCTAGGTCTTTTCTCTCTAATCGGCTTGTACAACCTTTTTTCTCCGGCCTAAGGGGTGAAATTTCTCTATCTTCAGATTTATTTATCCACAGACAAGTACCCTTTGAATGTGATAAAGCCACTGAAGTATATTATCCCCACCACTATGCAGGAAAGTCTATAACCCAAAATGCAGGTGTTATCTTAGTTTAGTTCTGCAGCTCACTCTGCTACTTGCTTCTTTTTCCTCTCACAGGGGCCATTAGGCAAGTTTTACTGTGGAATTTTGGCACAGGCAGCTGCTTTGAAAAATTGCCAAAAACCCACCGACGGCTGCATCCTTTCTGCCTCCCATTTATTTCAATAGGAGGCAGCACTGAAGATCTGTGGAGATACAATGTCCCTATCAAATTTTTTTGGGTGCTATATTAAAGAGCTGTATGACTAATACAAAATAATCACAAACTATAATTAAATGACACATAAAGATAACTTAATTATCTATTTTTGTCATTGTGGTGGAAATTTCCTTCATTCTTCGCTGCCTCTGAGGCTTTTTTTTGGCATTGTCCAAATTGCTGTTGATCTCCACGTTCAGACAGCATTAAGTACGGCTATTAGTTGTTCAGCATTGCTCCATGTTCATATACTCTGGAGGATTTAGACACATTTCACTTTCCTGTCTGTGTGAAAAAATGAAATGTATCTGGGATTGGAGCTCAATTTCGGAGCATTGGTCTCTAAGGAATGAACTGAAACCAACATCATTCAACTCTGTCCCCATTTATCACGGTTTTTGCCAGCGCAGATAAAGTGTTGATAATCAGATTTTCCTTTGGTTTGTTTTATATATAGGACAATGGGTAAGTGATAGGGGGTGTAGTGGTATCAGTCAAATGTGGGCCCTGATGCCTGAGGTGCCAAAAGTTCCATCTTCATATAAAAAGTCAGCATGCATACAGTATATATCATTATGCAGGACTGCAGATCTTCTGGAAGTTGTCAACAAGCAGGCAAGCTTATTGTAGCAGATTGTTGAAATTTTCATCAACGGAAATATAGATCACGTGTGTACTTACTGCATATTTGTAATTCCTTAGCCCCACTATACCATAAGAAATGGGCCACATAACCAAAGCAACATTTATTATGTAATGTATTTGCTATATATAAATAAAATACAGGGACCAAATGAAACTCCTATAGGACGCCAAAATGATTCACAATTTATTTACCCAAGCACAAAAAAACTAATTATCCCTATAATGCTATAGAAAATGCCTATGTAAGTGCTATACGGTGTAGTAAAATATCATTAAATTAAAGTTAAAATATTAAAATAGTTTCAAAAAGGGGTCAGTGAACATGACAAATTTTGAAAACCCTCCTACAAAATTCAGTACGGAATCTGCATGTTTTTAGTTTGTTTTTTCCCCCATGTTTTTATTCGGTTTTCCGACACTTTTTTAACCAATGGGTGTTTACTTCAGTACAAAACTGCATCATCAGCTGGTGTTTTCTGGGGTTGATCTGCACCATAAACCATACAGAAAACACACAAAAAACATGCAGACATATTTTTGACATATCTCATTCACTTCAAAGGGAGATTCAGCACGGATTCCGCCCCAAGATGGTGCATGGAAAAATAACACAAGTGCTGCTTCCTATTGAAATGAAAGGGAGGCTGTTTTGAGTTTTTTCTGCTTTTTTTGAGGCAGAAATGCTGCAAAGTCGGCGCCAAAAATCTCTGTGTGAACTGGCACAAAACAATAAAAGAAGTTATACTCACCTCATCAGCTCCCATTCTAACGCTTCCAGTAGTCATTGTCGATCTCTACTTCCTGGTCCATCTGGACACTAGAAAGGTGACCACCTCAGCCAGTGATTATCTGAATGGAGATGGACCAGGAAGTAGTGACTATCAAGGAACGGAAGTGTCAGGACAAAATTATAAGGGGATTGGTGATGTGCATATACAGTTAGGGCCAGAAATATTTGGACAGTGACACAAGTTTTGTTATTTTAGCTGTTTACTAAAACATGTTCAGAAATACAATTATATATATAATATGGGCTGAAAGTGCACACTCCCAGCTGCAATATGAGAGTTTCCACATCCAAATCGGAGGAAGGGTTTAGGAATCATAGCTCTGTAATGCATAGCCTCCTCTTTTTCAAGGGACCAAAAGTAATTGGACAATGGACTCTAAGGGCTGCAATTAACTCTGAAGGCGTCTCCCTCGTAAACCTGTAATCAATGAAGTAGTTAAAAGGTCTGGGGTTGATTCCAGGTGTGTGGTTTTGCATTTGGAAGCTGTTGCTGTGACCAGACAACATGCGGTCAAAGGAACTCTCAATTGAGGTGAAGCAGAACATCCTGAGGCTGAAAAAAAAGAAAAAATCCATCAGAGAGATAGCAGACATGCTTGGAGTAGCAAAATCAACAGTCGGGTACATTCTGAGAAAAAAGGAATTGACTGGTGAGCTTGGGAACTCAAAAAGGCCTGGGCGTCCACGGATGACAACAGTGGTGGATGATCGCCGCATACTTTCTTTGGTGAAGAAGAACCCGTTCACAACATCAACTGAAGTCCAAAAAACACTCTCAGTGAAGTAGGTGTATCTGTCTCTAAGTCAACAGTAAAGAGAAGACTCCATGAAAGTAAATACAAAGGGTTCACATCTAGATGCAAACCATTCATCAATTCCAAAAATAGACAGGCCAGAGTTAAATTTGCTGAAAAACACCTCAAGAAGCCAGCTCAGTTCTGGAAAAGTATTCTATGGACAGATGAGACAAAGATCAACCTGTACCAGAATGATGGGAAGAAAAAAGTTTGGAGAAGAAAGGGAACGGCACATGATCCAAGGCACACCACATCCTCTGTAAAACATGGTGGAGGCAACGTGATGGCATGGGCATGCATGGCTTTCAATGGCACTGGGTCACTTGTGTTTATTGATGACATAACAGCAGACAAGAGTAGCCGGATGAATTCTGAAGTGTACCGGGATATACTTTCAGCCCAGATTCAGCCAAATGCTGCCAAGTTGATCGGACGGCGCTTCATAGTACAGATGGACAATGACCCCAAGCATACAGCCAAAGCTACCCAGGAGTTCATGAGTGCAAAAAAGTGGAACATTCTGCAATGGCCAAGTCAATCACCAGATCTTAACCCAATTGAGCATGCATTTCACTTGCTCAAATCCAGACTTAAGACGGAAGGCCCACAAACAAGCAAGACCTGAAGGCTGGGGCTGTAAAGGCCTGGCAAAGCATTAAGAAGGAGGAAACCCAGCGTTTGGTGATGTCCATGGGTTCCAGACTTAAGGCAGTGATTGCCTCCAAAGGATTCGCAACAAAATATTGAAAATAAAAATATTTTGTTTGGGCTATGTTTATTTGTCCAATTACTTTTGAGCTCCTAAAATGTGGAGTGTTTGTAAAGAAATGTGTACAATTCCTACATTTTCTATCAGATATTTTTGTTCAACCCTTCAAATTAAACGTTACAATCTGCACTTGAATTCTGTTGTAGAGGTTTCATTTCAAATCCAATGTGGTGGCATACAGAGCCCAACTCGCGAAAATTGTGTCACTGTCCAAATATTTCTGGCCCTAACTGTACCTCTTTTCATTTTTTTAAAACATTTTAAAGGACATTCCCTTTAAATTGTATAGTACAAATGCTGCAAGCTCCAGAGGATGGGAGTGGTAATGGCTCTGACTGGAAGAGTCAATCACAGTGGCAATCCTCACATTGATGCTCCCTAGGGCCAGTGTTAGGAGGGTGCACCCTTTCTTCCCTCGTGGCACAGCCTGAGGTTGGGGCTCCTGCCTAATGGTATTTGGGGTGCCATTGATGTTATAGATTTCACTAATAAGATTACCTGCGTGATCACAAGAGACAGAATTGCAACTGACATCACCAGTGCCATTGATTTTTGCGTATACAAGAGGTCAAATATACATAGGACTTCTTCTTCCTCTCCTGTGCCATAAATCTTGGTAGGTGCCTGATTGGCTTGTTTATGTAGGAAATATCCTGTGTGTATTATGAAAAACTGTACATATTCCTGTGGTTACTACACAAACTAGTCTAGGAAGCAGCAGTTGGGTATGCTAGTTGGATTCTGGACATTGATAGTGCAGTCACAATATACACGTTATCCTTTTCAGATATTATAAATCTGATGTGGATGCAAGGCTGGAGGTGTAGGGTGTGGAGTGGGCGGGTTTTGGGTGGCCCCAACGATACACTGGGTCCCCCAGACACCATTGAGGTGTCACCATATGTTGCTGCTCTTCAGAAGGGAAGGAGTAGTGCACCCCACTGAGAATTAAGTCCAGAGAATCAGGGTCTGCACTAAACCAGTGTGCTTCATTACTGGAGCAATTCAGGTGCAAAACACTACAGGCAAAGCATAAGGCAGTACAGGCTGGACCTTGGGGCTGCAAACCTAGGGGTAGGCCTGGCATGACAAGGGGTTTGGAGAGAGTGGAGTTACTGAGTGCTTAAAGGGTTAATAAGTAGCCGGAGGGGGGCGGGCGGTTAGGGGAGGGGTTATAGTTTTGATAAGGGGTGGCAGGAGGGGGAAAAGGGGCCATTTTGAGGGGAAAGCAATTAGTGCAGCAGCCCACACCCACTCACCCTTTGGCTGCGGTTTGGGGGTATGGTGGTTGTGTCCAGGGTTCAGAATTGTTTGGGGGTTCTGTTGGGGCTGTATAGGTGGATTTGTAGTTTGGTCAAGCAGGGGATGTTTTTCTGTCATGGCGGCCAGGGCGGTGGTGGTTCCTTGGAGTTGGTGGTTATGGTGGCTCTGGCGGGGTGGGGAGGGAGCCTAAAGGGGCTCTGGACTCCCCAGATATTGATTTCAGGAGTGGGATATGGCGGGTGTCTGCCCACGGTTGTTGCTCATGGTTACTGGGTTCTGCCTCTGAGCTGGCATTTATCGGCTAGAGGTAATTTAATTTAAGTTAAGTTAATCGAAGAGTCGGGGCAGATATCCGTCAGTTTATGGGGCTCCAAGGACCCTCCCCGTGCTGTTATTTATCAGGGTTGGTGGTGTATTTTGGTAAGGTTCTAAGGTGGGCCTTCAGATGGGAAGGCCTTGGGTTGGTTGGTTATTTATTATTTATGTTATTTATTATATTTATGTTTAATAATAAATGGCTGTTGTGGCCATTAAAATCCACTTACGGAGTTGTGTCCTTATTGGGTTTGGGGGAAAATCATGGGATGGGGAACGACTCGACAATACGCTGGTCATTGCTTCTCCAGTCTGCTCCCTGGCCGAAGAAGGGTTTTATCCTAAGGAAAGGCCTGAGCTAGCTGTCCCTCTCTCAGAAGGCTGTACTCTGAACAAAGCCTGGTGATCCTGTGTCTGTGCAGAGTATCCCTGTCTCAGTGTCTTCCTCTGGTCACTCCTCTGACCAGATCTGGCAGAGTCTCCTCTTCTAAGCACTGATCTCTAACTGCAGAACACTAGGGGCTCTGACTGCTTTCCTTATATACAGTTCCTGACTGAACTAGAACCTTCTAGTGCAGTGGTTCTCAACTCCAGTCCTCGGGACCCACCTGCCAGTCAGGATTTAGGAATATCCCACAGAATGAATACCTGTGGTAAGTCCTGATGGATGGACGCTAATTATATCAGCTGGTCTAAACTAAAGAAATCCTGAAAACCTGACTGGCAGGTGGGTCCCGAGGACTGGAGTTGAAAACCACTGTTCTAGTGGGAGCGATGGAGTGGAGAAACTCAGCACAAACAGTTACAATGTTATCACTCCCGTCTCGCATAGACTTGCATCAGAGCTTCAATGATACTCAAAGGCAATTACACAGCAGTTTTTGCAATTAAAAACAGGTTTTCAGACATAGTAATCAGTCTGTCTGGGTTAAGTCGTAAACAGGTCTGGCTTTTTCCCTCCAGAACATGCTCTTCTTTAAACCTTACAATAACTGTAAAATAACCAGCTTCTCATTATTAGCTAGAAAGTCCCAAAAGTCTCTCAGTGTTCATTAACCCTTTCCACAGTGCAAACGAACAGGATAGATAATATAAAATGCAGTTATACAATATAAGACAGTATACCCTTTAAAGTGAAATAAAGTAAGTCAAACAGGGGCAAATGCCCACAAATGTCCAGACTTCAAAGTATCCCTGCTCCAGGGTACTACAGGTGCAATGGACGGGTTATGTTGCAGGAGTCAATAACCATGTTTCTCTTTACTAAAGTGCAGAAGGGGAGTTGTAGTACATCCAACGGTGTTAAAACACAGTTCCAAATAGTTCACAGTGCAAATCTTCCCAGATAGCAATGTATGCAGTAAAGTGTACCAGCCTTGATCAGCAAATACCTTACTAACCGACTCCAATGCTCAGCAATGCAGATTCTAGACCTCCTTGGTTCTTTCATTTATCTATTTTTCTTTCTGAAGTATTGTATAAATGTTGAGGTCTTACACTTGAGTAGATAATCCTCAGTGAAGGTGATTCTCTGGATATTTAGCCCTGTACTGTGAATAGTGAGCACATGAAGCTTCTGACACTTCCTCCACTAACTCACTACAGTAGACTGGGGCAGATCTAAGTCTGTGCCTAAATTCTTGCAGAGGCAGGAAGAGTCAGGATTATTAACCCCACATGATCCATACAAAAGCTAAACTAGTTACATTACAAAACATTAACAGATGAGTTACTATAATAATACTATACTATATAATAGCATTAAATAACAACAATAGTGTGGAAATACCCTGGTCTGGGGTACTGCATAATGCAAATGTGAGTAGTTTAATACAATGCCTCTTTCATTAGTGCTATTCACATACCAGTAGTGCCTTACAGTGCCTATATTAATGGTGGTGTACAGAGCCCATATCAACCGTGTCATAGTGCCAGTATAGTGTTATACAGTGTCCATGCCTTACACTACATCAGTAGTGCCACAAAATGGCCATGAGTCACAACAGGCACTACAGTACATTTTTTGGCCTAGGTTGGCTAAATTGCATTGTGTCTAGATACACAGACCTTTGGCTTGAGCCATCAGAGCTGCTATTGGTGGCCAGGATACCGAGGGCAATGGATCACATACGAAGTAAGTAGTAAGAACCTATTATAATGTATTAGAATTATGTCCCAAGTGAAGTTCACCAAATAGTATTAATTAAAAAAGGTCCAGGATATTTCAAGGAAAAATCTGAGATTCCCCATGTACCAAAAGACAGTCTGTTCCTGGTGTAATATTTGCTCTTACTTCCCACCCTTAACACAGTGCCATCCACAGTGAGTCCATATGAGACCATGTCTGCCCACCTCTGCTCCCCTTCCTCTCTCACAGTATGCATTCACAGTAGATGTGGAGAAGGGATATGCAGCTGCAACTTCTTTATTTTTCTGTGTTTTTATTTACTATTACAGGAAGACTTTTTTTTCAGAAGAGGCTAGTCTCAATAGGTATAATGACCAAGACAGCAGACATAGCATTTGATTTGCTGTCCAACAACTAACATGCCAACTTAAAAAAAAGTGCATTTAGTCGTGAAATGTATGTAAAGTGGCACAGAAAATGGAACGTGTCCCTATTTTAAATTTGAAATGCGGGATGACTTCAGTGTGTGCTTTTTTTATCTGCATCACTCGTTATTAGTGTTGATCGAGCACCAAAGTGCTTGGGTGCTCTAGTGCTCGGGTAGAACACTTGGTGATGCTCGAGTGCTCTACAGAGCACCCGAGTACAATGGAAGTCAATGGGAGAACCAGAGCACTAAACCAGGCACCCCCTTCTCTGAAGAGGGGGGGGTATCTGGTTCACAGGGAAAGGTCAGAAAATGATGGAAACACCGCTGAAATGATTTGGGAACAGCATGGGGAGGATGTCTGAATGCATTTTGGACTCCAAATTTGCTGCTGTTAACGATGTTGTCCGAGTATTACGCCACTTTTACAGAATGACAAGAATACGCCCAAAACCGAACATAAAATTGATTTTAGAGGAAAAAATGTTAGCAAACATTTACTTGTATATAAAGTGCAAGTGCTGCCAAAAATTACAAGGAAGAGGCACTCAGATACAACCGGTATATCACATAAAGGAGGGCCTCATTCACATTGTGGTACAATTGTTCATGTCGTGGGACTCCTACACTCATAAAGCCTATGCACACAAGGAACAGGCACTCCAGTACACCCTTTATTACACATAAAGGAGGGCATCAGACACACTCTTAAAAAATTATAATTGATGTCCTGCTGCTGACACTCAAAAACATTAGGGGTGAGGGTCTGCTGCTGAGCTGACTCTCTAAAACATTAGGGGAAAGTGCCTGCTGCTGATCTGACCGTGTAAAACATTAGGGGTGAGGGCCTGCTTCTGAGCTGACCCTCTAAAACATTAGGGGAAAGTGCCTGCTGCTGATGTGACCGTGTAAAACATTAGGGTTGAGGGCCTGCTGCTGAGCTGACCCTCTAAAACATTAGGGGAAAGTGCCTGCTGCTGAGCTGACCCTCTTAAACATTAGGGGCGAGTGCCTGTGACAGTCAGATCAGCAGCAGGCAGTCGCCCCTAATGTTTTGCACGGTCAGTTCAGCAGCAGGCCCTTACCCCTAATGTTTTACACGGTCAGATCAGCAGCAGGCACTCGCCTCTAATGTTTCAGAGGGTCAGCTCAGCAGCAGGCCCTCACCCCTAATGTTTTACACGGTCAGATCAGCAGCAGGCCCTCGATCCTAATGTTTTAGAGGATCAGCTCAATAGCAGACCCTCACCCCTAATGTTTTTGAGTGTCAGCAGCATTCAAGGTCAACATGTCAGGAGGAGGACCAGAGTGAGGAAGTGGAAAAGGAGGTGGTGGACGATGAAATCACTGACCCAATCTGGGAAGGTGGCAAGCCGAGCAAGGACAGCAGTACAGAGGGGGAGGGATCCGCAGCACCGCAACAGGCTGGAAGAGGCAGTGGGGTGGCAAAGGGGAGAAGGCAGGCCACACCAAACAGGCCCGAAACTGTTCCCCGGAGCACCCCCTTGCGGCAATCTCCCTTGCCAAGGGGTAGGTGTTCCGCAGTCTGGCGCTTTTTTTAGGAAAGTGCGGACAATAAAACCTGTGCCGTACCAAAGTGAGCAGGGGCATGAACACTAGCAACCTGACCACCACCAGCATGATCCGCCACATGGCAGCAAAGCACCCTAATAGGTAGGCCAAATGCCTGGGTCCACAATCGGTGTCTGTGGGTCACACCACTGCCTCCTCTTTTCCTGTGTTACGTGCTAGCCAATCCCCTGTCCAAGACGCAGGCCCAGATGCCTCCCGCCCTGCACCTTGATCTTCGCAAGCACCATCAGCGAGCACATACACTTCTATGTCCCAACGCAGCGTACAGATGTCCACACCTCAGGCCATTGAACGAAAGCGCAAATACCCAGCCATCCACCCACAGGCCATAGCACAAAATGCACAACGTTCCAAATTGCTGGCCCTGGAAATTTTGCTGTTTAGGCTTGTGGACACTGAGGCTTTTCGCAGCCTGATGGTGGCAGCTGTCCCTTGTTACTCAGTACCTAGCCACCACTATTTTTCCCGGTGTGCCGCCCCCGCCTTACACCAGCATGTGTCCCATAACATAACCCGTGCCCTGACCAACGCAGTTACTGGGAAGGTCCACTTAACGACTGACACATGGAAAAGTGCTTTTGGCCAGGGACGCTACATTTCCCGGGTGAACGTTGTCGAGGCTCGGAGCGAGTCGTACCCTGGGATGACACAGGTGCTACCGACGCCAAGGATTGCGGGCCCTACCTCCATCAGGATTTCCGCCACCACCTACATTAGCGGCTGCAACCCCTCCGTCTCCTCCTCCACCTCCTCCTCCACTTCCACCTCAGAATTCTCATCTTGCAGCACCAGTCAGCCATCAGTCAGTAGCTGGAAGCAGTATAGCACTGCAGTGGGGAAACGGCAACAGGCTATGCTGAAACTTATTTGCTTAGGTGACAAACAGCATACCGCCACAGAGCTGTGGCAGGGTATAAGGGACCAGGCTGAGCTGTGGCTCTCGCCACTCAACCTACAACCAGGCATGGTTGTGTCTGATAACGGCCGCAACTTGGTGGCGGCTTTGGAGCTCAGCAAGCTCACACACATACCATGCCTGGCCCACATCTTCAACTTAGTGGTTCTAAGCGGTTTCTCAAAATCTACCCCAATTTGCCTGAGCTACTGGTGAAGGTGCGCTGCCTGTATGCCATTTCCGAAGGTCACCTACAGCTTCCGCCGGTCTGGCAACGCTGCAGCAGCGCTTGCACTTGCCAGCTCACCGACTGCTGTGCGACCTGAGCACGCGCTGGAACTCCACGTTCCACATGTTGGGCAGGCTTTGTGAGCAGCAGAGGGCAGTAGTGGAATACCAGCTGCAACACGGTCATCGCCTTTCCAGTCAGCTTCCGCTCTTCACAAGCGACGATTGGGCATGGATGTCTGACTTCTGTGAGGTTTTACGTAACTTTGTTGAATCTACACAGATGGTGAGCAGCGATAGCGCTATTATCAGCGTAACCATCCCACTTCTGTGTCTACTGAAACGCTCACTGCACACAATAAAGGCGGACTCTTTGCATGTGGAAGAGGTGGAAATGGGGGAAGACACTACACAGGGTGATAGCCAGACCACCCTTGCTTCGTCTTCTCAGCATGAATTGGAGGAGGAGGAGGGGAGACGAGGGGAACACACAGCAGTTTCAACAGAGGCAGGGCGACACTCTTCAAGGCCTGGGACAATTTCATGACACCCCGACAGCACCCTCACCCTGATGAGCAGCCTAGTGTCACAAGGAGGGAAAGTTTTGGAAGATGGTGAAGGAGTACCTAGCTGACCGTGTCAAGGTCCTCAGTGAACCCTCTGTGCCTTATAATTATTGGGTGTCTAAGCTGGACATGTGGCACGAACTGGCGCTCTACGCCTTGGAGGTGCTGACCTTTCCTGCCACCAGCGTTTTGTCGGAGCGGGTATTTAGTGCCACTGGGGGCATAATAACTGATAAGTGCATCCGTCTGTCAACTGAAAATGCTGACAGGTTGACACTTTTCAAAATAAACAAGGATTGCCTGGATTGTCCCTGACTTCGCTACCCCACCAGAGGAAAGCGGCTGAACATAAAGGAACTTTAAATGTGGCTTTTAGGGTGTATTGAATACACTGTATTCCCATGCACCCCTTCCTCTTCTCGTTCCTCTTCCTCCTTTTCCTCCATCATATCAAACGGCTTATTAGGCTGCCCTTGCCTTTAAATTTTTAAGAGGTTCACCAGCAGGCTCTCACCCATAATTTTTTAGACCGTCACCAGCAGGCCCTCACCCATAATTTTTTAGACCGTCACCAGCAGGCCCTCACCCATAATTTTGTCGACAGTCAGATCAGCAGCAAGCCTTCACCCCTAATTTTTTAACCTAAAAAAATTAACCTCACTCTGGCCCTCCTCCTGACATGTTGACGTAACAAGAACCTGTCTTGCGCCGCCCTGCAAACTGGGACATGAAGCTAGGAGTTTTGGATGACTTTGTTTCTTGTGCTCTGCCAGCAGGCACAATTTCACCGCGCCCAGAGCCATGACCTCTGCATGCACCATCAGCAGCACGCCCACTTCCCTGTCCCTTACTGCTCGCCTTGCGCATATTAAATGCAAGTGCAAGTTTGTCACAAGTACAGTAGCGCAGATTTTTTTAAAGCATATGAGCAGAAAAATTACAGCGAATGTCAGAAATATTTAGAATGCGCAAACTCAGGTAATGTCGCTGTCACCAACAGCTGGAAAAATTTTCACCGAATGTCAGAAATATTTAGGATACACAAACGTTATACAGCAGACACAGCGCAGGTAATGTCGCCTTGATTAGCGGCAGAAAAAATTACACCGAATGTCAGGTATTTAGGTACACAAACATTATACAGCAGACTCTGCGCAGGTAATGTCACCTTGATTAGCAGCAGAAAAGAAAATACACCAGATGTCAGGTATTTGGGATACACAAAAGTTAACACCACCTGCGCAGCGTGTGTTGTATAAGGTCAGGCAAACAGGTCAGGCACTATTTTTGCCCCCCCCCAAAAAAAAATATTGCAGCCAGATATAACAATAGTCCTTAAAAGGACTTTTGGGTCTTTTAAACAGAAAAAACTAGCCCTGCTTTGCCAATTTCTATCCCTACACTATCTGTCCCTCCTTGCAGCAGCTCTCCCTGACTCAGACTGAGCCGGGTTACATGTCACCTGGTGCTATATAGCACCCAATGACGCGTTTCTGGCCAGCCAATTACTGTAATGGCTACGGCATTGCAGTGAATGCCAGTACGTCCCCGCACACTGATTGGCTGCATAGCACACGTGGTGTTTGCCCAACACTACTCGTTATACAATTCCTGTGATGTAACATCACTGATTAGATTATCCCTGTACTGTGGCATCACTGTGTTCATTATGTCTGTATTGTAACATGACTGTATATTAGCCCACTATTATTACATCTGAGTGCACATTATTCCACTATTATTACATCATTATCCCAGTATAGTGATATCACTGTGTATATTAGCCACGTGCATTAGATAAACCAGTCATAAACTTCCTTGAACTCACCGCTGAAAGTCGTCATGGCGGATTGGGGCCCCATTCCAACTTGTTATGGAGCCCCATGATTATTTTTTTATGTCCCTGCTAGTCCCTTAAATTCACATGTACTTTAAAACAAAAATAAAATTAAAAAGATAGCCTAAATATAAAAAAAAAATCCATCTTGTTTTGAAAGAAGCAGACCTCTTCAGTGTTACTGCTGCTCTGACTAACACTAATGTTAGACTTCAGTTAATTTTTTGCCTCATAAAGTCTACATACATCTAAAAAAAGGAACCGTCATTCAAAGGACAATAAACTTGTCAAACTCCTTGTGTTAAACTGTCAGACTTTTATATTCTTACCAAATTGTGAACATGATGTCGGTACAGAGGTCTGAGGAGCTCTCAGCTTTTTACAGCACAAAATAAAAAAAATTGTTTTTTTGCTTCTAAAAGGAAGTCTTGAAAGCTTCTTCACGTGGACGCCTTTTTTTCTGCCGTACTTTATTATCTCTTTATTTCAAGATTGCCTTTCATTCAAACAGGAAACCAAGTAGAGGTATATAGAGGTATACTTATAGAAATTGATGCATTGCGGTTAGTTTTCGCACTAAAGAAATGTCAGACATTTTTTGGATGTTCCCATGGCTTAAAGAAAGTACGATAGACACAGCTGACACCACCACTATGATGCCTCTGATTTAAGGGGGCCTGGTCTAAACTGCTGACACTGCTTCTCTTAAAGAGTTTGTCCAAGATAATTAAAAATATTGGACAACCCCTACAATTTCTTAAAATAAAAAACATGATATACTTGCCCTTTTCACCAGTACTATTCTCTGTGATGCTTGTCTACTCCTGCCTCTATATGTTTATAAGTAGCCTGGATTTGGCATGTGACTACCGAAGCCAATCATTGTCCTCAGCTGTAGACGGCAGACTGCTATGTGAATTACATTACATTCAGCTAAGCTACGTCTACAAGGTGTTTTGCCTGATTTAACCATTAATGTCCAGGTGACAGATTCCCTTTAAGTTGCTGTAGAATTTTCTCTCCTTTTAAGGACGTGATGCGGCAGTGTTGCAGACCTGATGGTTCACCGCTAAAGGGTTAATGGTATAATTTACTATGGTTCTCTGCTACAAGAGTTAACGTACACTGTGCACTTCCATTGATAACAATAGCTAATGTATCTTTTTTAGGTACTTCAAAAGGTATTTAGGTATTCCAAAAAGCTATATATGGTTAGAAATTAGGATAGTTGCCCCAAGGTGAAGAAGGGTTGCACCCCTACCATCACTTCAGACCCAGCCTGGAGGAGCGATGGAGCAGGCTTAGCCACCATGAGGACTACAACCACCCTCACAGCCACTACTCCCATCCTCTCCCCCTCTCACGCCTCCCATGCAGGCATGCCCATTGTAATGGCTTATAACTTTTGGTACAGGACCTATGGTTTCTGTAGCTAGCACCTATAGATTTAGGTAAATAAGCAGGGGGCGACTTACAAATAGGCATTTCACTTTACTGCAATGGCTTACATGATGTGAATGATCATTCCAGAGATTTTTGTTTCTACATGCAGCACACTGATTCTAGGATCTAGTAGATGGACCAAAGTTGACCCGGGAAATAATTATTTTGACTAGGATTTTAATTGTTTGCACTGAATTTATGAGAAATCGGTCATTTCAAACTGTACAACTTCTTTAAATAAGCGATCAGCAGATTATACTGTTGTTGGCACGTCTCATTCATCATTCTCTACACCTGTTTTAGGCATACAAAATGGTCTAAACGTAAGACAGCTCGGAAGCTGCCTTACATTTACAACTGGAGCTGGATGCTCCGAAGTTATAGAGAGGCCTGTGTCTCATCATAACTTTGGGGGATCCTCCTCCAGCTATGGGGCTTTATTACGACCGGCGGTCTCAATAAATGTGCTCCTATGTAATGCATGATTGCAGTGACTCTGGAACCATATGCTACAACATCCCAACCTAGCTGGAGCTCTGAGGGAAGAACTCCACGTAAAGAAAGCAGTCTAGAAAATCATGCAGGATGGTCCTGCAACAGCCCTGGCAAATTCAATTTGATATGTTATGATGCAGAAAGTCCTAATAAACAACAGTGAATTCAGATATGATTTCAGGAAAGAATATACAGTATAGTGGAAACAGTGTTTAAAGGGGTTGTCCCATTAAAGGGTTATTCCGGTTTTCCCTTATTGATGGCCTATCCTTGGGACTCCCAAGGCACCCAGCACCCCTGTTGATCAGCTGTTTGAACAGCCTGATGCCTGCAGCTAGGGAGACCACCCTGTTGGTTGCAAAGTTCTAATCAAGATCCAGGTACCCGAAGTCGGGGTTATTGGAGGGAAGCCACAGCTAAAGAAAGTACTTTTCCCACACCAGCCAAACCTAAGCCTGCATTAACCAGCCATACCGAGCCTGTTGTTGGGATTTGCAGCTCTTCCATCTTATTGTATACCAAAGTACTACCTCTAGATTATAACTACCTCAAGGCAATTATTCAAATAAAGTTCCAGTTTGTTTAACTCCTGACTCTCTCCTTATTCGTCACTATTCCTTATTGCACCTTTCAGTGCTGGCATCACGAACATCAGGGACCCTGCCTCCACGGCACCTTAAACACTACTCCACCAAGGGCACCTCAACCACCATCTGGCGGGGAATCCCTTAACAACAGAGTGTGCCCCAAGGGAACTGGTACTGTCCTTCCATTCACTGCAGGGAGCTCATCTACAATAGATGGTAATGATGTGATCCTGCCTACAATATGCCATCGTGGCTAAGCAGCCTGACAGGGACGCTCACCAATATGTAGTTTATGTAAGTGTCAGAACGTAGTGTGCAGCTCTGCAACTGGAGGCAAGCAATCCTGCTCACATTCTAGGACAGGCTGCTTGCAGCCAATATAAATCATTCCCAGAGAACTCCTTTAGGCCTCATTCACACGTCTGTATAATGTGTCCGCATCCTTTCCGCAATTGCGGACAATTATGCGGATAGTACACCGAAAAAATGCGGACAGTACACCATTTGGTGTCCGCACAAAGAAATCCTCCTGTCCTACTTTTCTCCCGAGATCTGGAGTGGGTCAGGCGGAACACTCGAGGTGATATGGGAGTAGTTGCAGGAAATGGCTCCCACGCCGGATAATCATAGAAAGAAAGTTCCTGCACTCCTGGAGATTGCTTCAGCAAAATATTTTTATTGATGCTTATTGATTACAGCCAGATTCAAAACGTTTTCGGCTACAATGCCTTTATCAATGGGCTGTAACAGAATGCACATATATACAGAGATGTAAGTATGC
This sequence comes from Rhinella marina, assembly GCA_900303285.1. Taxonomy (NCBI): domain Eukaryota; kingdom Metazoa; phylum Chordata; class Amphibia; order Anura; family Bufonidae; genus Rhinella; species Rhinella marina. The sequence goes on along the minus strand of ONZH01011833.1, from coordinate 28,279 downwards.
AATCTAACGCAGTAGATGTCATAAAAAAATTAAAAAGAGTAAACCAAAATAGTTATAAATAGTAACAGCTGAGGTTACTTCACCCAAGCCGTGAAGCGTGAGCACAGTCTGACTTTACGGTAATGAAAACATATAGGAACGAATATCAAGGCCGAAGTGAAAATCTAATCAAGATAATATATCTCTACAGTAAACAAGCGGGAAACATAATAGTATTCATACTCATAGATTCAGTAGCACATTATAGCTTTGCTGGGATGTGTCTGACATTGAAAAATAATAAACAATAGATGCCATGGTGCCAGGAAGTTGCTAATTAGTTGGAAAACAAAAGTACAAGTAAGGTAAGCCGGAGGTCCGGTTAGTATACCGTCTGGGTGGTAATGTAGTAAGACAGGAGTATGCCTAAGGAAGATGGTGTCAGTACGAGCAAAAAGTAGCGACAGCTATATGAAGGCAGTGGCTGATGTGTGGGGAGTAATGGTACCTGTAGGAGAGATGTTCCGGAGGCACCGTCGGAGCGGTAAGGCAGCGCGGTAAGTAGAGCGGTTGATTGCCTGGAAGGAGCAGCGCTGTCGGAAGCGTGGGGCTGGTGACGCTATAAAGCCCGCGTCGCTCTCCTAATGAGGTCAGAGCGCGGGAGGAGCGTAGTAGGGATGACTAAAGATGGCTGCTGGCTGGTGTCTGCGCATGTCTGCCCTAAACAAAGATGGCCGACGGCCAGAATGTAATAGCCCTATTGGGATAAAATGGGCAGATGTAAATTAAATGTGGGGGAGGACCAGAAAAAAGGCACCAAGGCATAGAATAGATTAGACAACCGAAAGTCAGGCATGAGCATAAGATACATATGTTTCTGAAAAGGATATATGGATATTACTGTTGTACTGAATTTTCCATAAATGTCTGATCCATCAGTGCTGGGTCTGTGAAGAGGGAAAGATATAGTTAGTGGCAGACAAATGGTAGGTGTCAAACAACATAGTCGTATATAGTAGCTAGAGGCTGATATTACTATACATTAACATAGCTAAAGTGACTTACAGAAAGCAATTCAGGTCATAATCTCTATTGAGTCCCTTGGGTTCTAAACTCTGTAGTTCATGAATCCAGTATGCCTCCCGTTGCTGGAGTAGACGGGTGATATCACCGCCCCGTCTTGGGACAGTGACCTGTTCAATCACCTGGAAGCGTAACTGTGATATGCTGTGATTTTGAAGGACAAAGTGTGCTGGTACTGGGAGCCAGGTGTTGAGGCAGCGTATGGTGGATTTATGCTTACAGATTCGATCCCTGATAGTTTGGGATAGTTTTCTCCCGAATCGCGGTCCGTAGCATATGGATCCACAAAAAATCCAGAAGACATGCGGAAAGGCATCCGCATGTCATCCGTATTTGCAGATTCCGTTCCAGGAGGGGGAGAAAAAAAAGAAAAGGTACAGATGTTATTCATCCTTGTATCCATATGGATACATCATTTCCGTTTTTTACGGAAAAACGGAACGGATATCCTGAAAAAACTTGCGGAACAACAGATCCGCAAAAAGCTGACCGTTTTCCAGGATGTGCACAAATACAGACGCGTGAATGAGGCCTTAATGGGACAACCACTTTCAGACAACCCTTTTTATCCTGATTAGTTTCTTTAGTTTCTTACTATATCTTACTAGGGATCTGTTCTTTTGATACAGAGCATCAAATTCCCCACAGAGTTAAAAGACAAAAATAGGTCTTCCTGAAGTCTTCATCAGAAGAAGTGTGCATGTGTACTAGGAAAACTCTGACCTCTATAGGATATATTAAGAAATAAATTGGCACAGAAGTTTGGACCAGTTTAGAAGGTAAATATTAATCAAGGGTGGACATTCACTTTAAAGTATATGAAGCTTTATGTTTGGGTCCTAAAGGGCATTTTCATTATTTCTGTGATCATATCCATCCATTCATCTTGTTCCTAAATCTTCTCATAACATGATCAAACCATAGAAACATAGATAAAAAAGATGCTTATCCACAAATGGTTGTCTTCACTTCTTTAGGATTTTTCCGCCGGTTGTTTTGCCTCTTTTTTTTCTCATGGAAACTATTTAAGAGTTTAGATTATGAAGAAGGAACCATCAGAGACTGCAGATCTCTGTATTCACGTTTTCAGTATATATTCACTTTTATTAAGTACAAAAAAATGAGACCTTGTGCCATACAGAGCTAAAAATGTCCAGGTCCTGGGAACACGCTCTATGAAATATGTTTTCCAACCACTTCCTGACATGTGTTTTGTCTCCTGAGTTTTACAAACTAACCATACGGAATATCCAGCCTATTCCACAGGAAATTATAATGATGGGAAAGAATTCCTTTTGTTTAAATCATTTCATTTTCACTTCATATATACATTACAGACAGTCAAAAAAGATAAATGCCCGGACATAAACATTGTACATGTGTGTCTGCAGGGCTGAATATAATTTTGTTACTGGGGGTCTCTATGGCTGTTTTATGAAGATGAGGAAAAAATTGTGAAATGTGTAAACAGGAAAATCAGGTTTACTCTTTCCCGACCAGGAAGTGATTTCCCGACCAGCGCCATAGTGCTACGGCGTGGTGATTGGGTGGGTGCATGAGCTGGACCCCTGCTGCATGCACAGGCAGCGGTGAAAACACTGATGCCTTTCATGTGCCGTGGTCAGCATTGAGTAATACACTTACAGCCAATACATTACAATACAGAAGTATTGTAATGCATTATAAAGGGGATCAGACCCCCCAAAAGTTTTTAAAAAAGTGTAAAAAAATAAAGTGAAAAAAAGTTAAAAAAATAAAGTTTTACAAAAAAAGCATCCTTTTCACAAAATAAAGTAAAAAAAAAATTGTAAAAAATAGGGAAAAAAAGAAAAATAGACACATTAGGTATCGCCGCGTCCGTATCGACCGGCTCTATAAAAATATCACATGATCCACCCCACCAGGTGAACACAGTAAAAAAAAAAAAAAAAACAGTGCCTAAACAGCCATTTTTTGGTCACCTTCCCTTACAAAAAGTGTAATAGCAGGCTATCAAATAAGCATATGTAGCCCAAAATGGTACCAATCAAACCGTCATCTTGTCCCACAAAAAATGAGACCATACCTAAGACAATTGCCTAAAAAATAAAAAAAATATGGCTCTCAGAAAAAATACTTTATTTTCTTCAAAATTGCATCTAATGTGTAAAACTTTCCAAAAATAAAAATGTTATACTGGGTATCGCCGCATCTGTAACAACCTGCTCTATAAAAATATTACATGAGATGGCCGCCCAGGTGAATGCTGTAAAAAAAAAATTTTAAAAAACTATGCCAAAACAGCCATTTTTTCCTCTCTTGCCTCACAAAAGGTGTAATAGCAGGCGATCAAAAATGTGTATTTAACCCAAATTGGTACCAATCAAGCCGTCATCTTGTCCCGCAAAAAATGAGACCCTACCTAAGACAATCTCCAGAAAAATAAAAAAAATATATGGCTCTCAGAAAATGGCAACACAAAAAAAGATTTTATTCTGTACAAAAATAAATCTAATGTGTAAAATTTAATAAAAATGGTAGACATATTGGGTATCACCGCGTCCGTAACAACCTGCTCTATAAAAATATTACATGAGATGGCCCCCCCAGGTGAATTCTGTAAAAAAAAAAATAATAAAAATAAAAAAATAGGCCAAAACAGCCATTTTTTTCCTCTTGCCTCACAAAAAGTGTAATACCACACGATCAAAAAAGCATATGTACCCCAAAATGGCACCAATCAAAACTTAATCTCATCCCGCAGAAATTGATACCCTATCTAAGACAATCATCCAAAAAATAAAAAAATATGGCTCTCTGAAAATGGCAGCACAAAAACAAGATTTAATTCTGTTCAAAAATGCAGCTAATGTGTAAAATTTTACAAAAATAAATATGGTAGACATATTGGGTACTGCCGCATCCTTAACAACCTGCTCTATAAAAATATCACATGATTATGGAGTGCTTTTCTCCCGTTACCCCTTGTGAAAATAAAGAATTTGGGGCTAAAGCAACATTTTATTGGAAGAAATGAAACTTTTCATTTTCACAGCTAAGTGTTTCCAAATTGGTCAGTACCCCCTTAATATATTCTTTGAAGGGTGTAGTTTCCAAAATGGGGTCACTTTTTGAGGGTTTCCACTGTAGGGGTACGTCAGGGTCTCTCAATTACAAAATGGTGCCTAAAAACCATTCTAGCCAAATCTGCCTCCAAAATTCGTATGGCGCTCCTTTCCTTCTGACCACTGCCACAAACCCATAGAGACGTTTACCACCACATATGGGGTATTTCTGTAAACTGCAGAATCAGAGCAATGTATATTGAGGTTTAGTTTGCTGTTAACCCTTGCTGTGTTGCAAGAAAAAAATTATTGTTAACATTATTAACAATAATCTACCAAAAAAGTGACATTTTGACATTTCATCTCCCTTTTCCTTTAATTCTTGTGGAACACCTCAAGGGTTAACAAAGTTTGTAACATCAGTTTTTTATAATTTTGAGGGGTGTAGTTTCTAAAATGGGGTCATTTATGGGTAGTTTCCATTACGTAAGCCCCTCAAAATCACTTTATATCTGAATTGGTGCTTAAAAAAATGGTTTTGGAAATTTTGTTGAAAATTTGAAAAATGGCTTCTAAATGTCTAAGCCTTCTAACATTCTAAAAAAGTAAAATGACATTTATAAAATTATGCCAACATAAAGTAGATATATGGGGAATGTAAAATAACTATTTTTGGAGGTATTACTATGTATTTTGAAAGTAGAGAAATTGAAATTTGGAAATTTGCTAATTTTTCCAAATTTTTTGTAAATTTGGAATTTTATAAATAAAAATGAAATATTTTGCCACAAATTTACTACTGTCGTGAAGCACAATATGTGACGAGAAGACAATCTCAGAATGGCCTGTATAAGTAAAAACGTTCCAAAGTTATTACCACATAAAGTGACACGTCATATTTGCAAAAAATGGCCTGGGCAGGAAGGTGAAAACAGGCCCGGGGTTGAAGGGGTTAAAGAGAATTTGCCCTAACATGTAAACAAAAAAAACACACCAGTAAATATGTCTCCTACAAAGGAGTGCATGGCATGATGGGCACCAATTGTGCCCACTGACTCATAATAGGGTCATGTTGACAAAAATCATGGGGCTATTTTTCCCTTCGGATATGACTGAATCTCCAAAAGTGGCTTTGGCACAGATGCCAACACATCCTAAACTTACTAAAAATAAGATAAATGTGCCCCTAACAACTACATGTAGCTGCACCGCAGAACAGCAAAGTGGCAGAGATGTAACCTAAAGCTCCTGGGCCCCAAGCAAAATCTGTAACAGGGCCTCAAAACCTGCCATATAAATAATAATGTTGTCACATCCCTGGGCCGAAGCTTCCCTGCAGCACCATCAGCATCTGGTTGCTAGGAGACATGTCGAGTATCCAAGTGAGGGAGCACTGACCAATCAGAGGCGGCTCTTACTAACCATTACGGATTCCTGGATACCTGATCTCAGATTTTGTTCCCTGACTTTGGCTCCTGCCTGACCGTTTTGGACTTCATGAGATATCATGTTTTGGCCGCTAGCTACCGCTGATTCAGCTTCTCTGGTTCAGTTTGGATTTGGTTGGGACTCTCCTAGTATGGCCTTGGTTGCTTGATTTTTGTGCCATTCTGTCACTAGTCTTTTGTTATTTGTCTCCTTGTTTTCCATTCCCTGATTCGGACCCTGCATTTATTTAGGAAGGGACTGCCACTTACTTATGATCAGTTGTGGGCTGCCACAAAAAGGCAGGTGTGGAAAAATGCTGCAAAGTAAGAATTGGTTGTATGTTTGAGGTTGCTGTCCTGCTGCAAAATAAATTTGGAGCCAAAGGGACGCCTCACTGATGCTACTACATAATGGATAAATATCTGCCTATGGTTCTCAGCAATTACAGCCGATGTCACAAAGAACTATCTTTAGCATGTAGAAGAACAAGGAATCCTGGCACTGATGATATGGCCCCACAGAGCCCTGATCTCTATGTTATCGAGTCTGTCTGAGATTACTTGAAGATACAGAAGCTTTTGAGCAAGCCTACATCCACAGAAGATCTACAGTTAGTTCTGTAAGATGTTTGGAGCAAGCTCACTGGCGAGTTCCTTCAAAAACTGTGTGAAAGTGTACCTTTAATTGTAAAATATTGGATAGGGACAGTGTAGAGAGATCGTGGGGAGAGTTTTTAGACACTGTAAAAATAGCCTAAGGAAAGCATAGGGAAACTACAGGGACAGTGCAAGGACAGTGCAGGCTTAGTGTAATTGTCCTGTGCATCTTGTTCACCTGCTGCACCATTCATACTTAATCTGTTCTGTTATACATAGACTTACTGTGCCTCAAGAGGTGGTCTAATATATAGGCGCGTTTATCTAGTTCACTTGCTGAGTCATTAATATCTAATCTGTTCTATTATAGATAGACACATTGATTAATAGATAAGCAATTAGGCCCTGATTCACAAATTGCAGTGAAACACCTGTCTCATTCTACTGTTTGTGGCATGTCCACACTGATTAATATATAAGCAATTCTATTAGACCCTGATTCACAAATTGGGGTGTACACCAGTATCATTCTATTGTTTGTGGAGTATCCACATTGATTAATAGATAAGCAATTCTATTAGGCCCTGATTCACTAACTGGGGTGATACACCTGTCCCATTCTACTGTTTGTGGCATGTCCACATTGATATTTAACCACTTCTGTTAGGCAAACAGTTACTGTGATTTAGTGTTACAGAGCAGTCTTATTTAACACCCTATTCTAAGTGCAATTGATTCTTTGCACAGCAGAGTTGCCCACAGCTGATCATGTTTTTTTTTTTGTCGGAAAAGTTATTCTTTTATCTGAAATATTATTCTTAGCAAAAACATTAGTCTTGTAGTGCAAAAAATAGTCTTTTAGTGAATAAATTAGTCTTTATCAAATAAATTAGTCTTTTACTAAATAAATTAGTCTTTTACTAAATAAATTAGTCTTCCCTACTATTACATAGTAACATACAGTAACACAGTTTGTAAGGCCGAAAAAAGACATCTGTCCATCCAGTTCAGCCTGTTTTCCTACAAGTTGATCCAGAGGAAGGCAAAAAAAAACCCTGTGAGGTAGAAGCCAATTTTCCTCACTTTAGGGGGAAAAAATTCCTTCCCGACTCCAATCAGGCAATCAGAATAACTCCCTGGATCAACGACCCCTCTCTAGTAACTATAACCTGTAATATTATTACCCTCCAGAAATACATCCAACTCTTTTAGTGAACTTACCATCACCACCTCCTCAGGCAGAGAATTCTACAGTCTCACGGCTCTTACCGTAAAGAATCCTCTTCTATGTTTATGTATAAACCTTCTTTCCTCCAGACGCAGAGGATGTCCCCTCGTCACAGTCACAGTCCTCGGGATAAATAGATGATGGGAGAGATCTCTGTACTGACCCCTGATATATTTATACATAGTTATTAGATCTCCCCTCAGTCGTCTTTTTTCTAAAGTGAATAACCTTAATTTTGATCTTTCTGGGTACTGTAGTCCACCCATTCCAGTTATTACTTTAGTTGCCGTCCTCTGAACCCTCTCCAGCTCTGATATGTCTGCCTTGTTCACAGGAGCCCAGAACTGTACACAGTACTCCATGTGTGGTCTGACTAGTGATTTGTAAAGTGGCAGGACTATGTTCTCATCACAGGCATCTATGCCCCTCTTGATGCAACCCATTATCTTATTGGCCTTGGCAGCAGCTGTCTGGCACTGGCTTTTACAGCTTAGTTTGCTGTTCACTAAAATTCCTAGGTCCTTTTCCATGTCAGAGTTACCTAATGCTTTACCATTTAGTATGTACTGGTGACTTGCATTATTCCTTCCCATATGCATAACCTTACATTTGTCAGTGTTAAACCTCATCTGCCACTTTTCTGACCAAGCCTCCAGTCTATCCAGATCCTGCTGTAGCAGTGCACTGTCCTCCTCTGTGTTAATTACTTTACACAGTTTAGTGTCATCTGCAAAAATTGATATTTTACTATGCAAATCTTCTACAATATCATTAATAAATATATTGAAGACAATAGGACCCAATACTGACCCCTGTGGTACCCCACTAGTGACAGTGACCCAATCTGAGTATCTACCGTTAATAACCACCCTCTGTTTTCTATCACTGAGCCAGTTACTTACCCACATACAGACATTTTCTCCAAGGCTAAGCATTCTCATTTTGTATACTAACCTTTTATGTGGTACCGTGTCAAACGCTTTGGACAAGTCCAAATATACGACATCCATTGAGTCGCCGCGGTCAAGTCTAGAACTTACCTCCTCATAGAAACTGATTAAATTGGTTTGACATGACCGATCCCTCATGAAGCCATGCGGATACGGAGTTATTTAATTATTTTCATTGAGGTACTCCAAGATAGCATCTCTCAGAAAACCTTAAAACAGTTTACCCACAACAGAAGTTAAACTTACCGGCCTATAGTTTCCGGGCTCTGTTTTTGGACCCTTTTTGAATATTGGCACCACATTTGCTATGCGCCAATCCTGTGGAACACTCCCCGTCAGTATAGAGTCCTTAAATATCAGAAATAAGGGTCTGTCGATGACATTACTTAATTCTCTTAGGATACGGGGGTGTATGCCATCCGGTCCTGGTGATTTGTCTATTTTAATATTTTTAAGATGTTGCTGTACCTCTTCCTGGGTCAGAGAGGACACTTTTAACCCCTTCACGACCGCCGACGGTAAATCTACGTCGCTGCTTGCCGAGCTTTGTGCAGAAGCGACGTAGAATAATGTTCCTGCTTTGAATTTTTTCTTTTGTTAAAAATATGTTTATTATCCCCCCCCACCCCACCCCCCTCAACATCATAATTTATGCCCATAATAGGATGGCCGAGAGGGGAGGGGGGGAACTGGGCAGACAGGTGAGCGGGCGGCAGCGCGATTTGAACCCGCGCTGCCTGTCTGCCTTCCCCGATGTTCAGGATGGCCGAGTGGTTTGCAAGCAGAGTATCAGCATACAGCTGATACTCTTGCTTGAAACTGCTGACATCGGTGCTGGCACCAATGTCAGCCGTTTAACCCCTTCCATGCCGCGGTCCATAGGGACCGCTGTATTGAAGGGGTTAACAGGGAGGGAGCTCCCTACCTCTCCCATCGGGTCGCTGCTGTGCCGTGGCAGCAACCCGATGCTTGATGGGATCACAGAGGGAGGGAGCTCCCTCCCTCCTCTATCGGGACGCTGCTCTGCTGTGGCAGCGTCCCCATGGTTACCATGGCAACCAGACGCTTTCACAGCCGTTTGGCTTGCCATGGTATAGCTAAGCCTGATCAAGCTCCTGCTAAAGGCAGGAGTCTGATCAGGCTTACTATGAATGAAAATACACTGCAGTACACTATACAGTGTACTGCAGTGTGTTATACAGCCCTCAGACCCACTAGACTTGCAAGAACCAACTGGGTCTGAGTCAAAAAGTGTAAAAAAATAAATAAATAAAGTGAAAAAAAGTTTTAAAAAAAGTGAAAAAAGTAAAAAAAAATAGTTATACAAAAAATAAAAGTTTCATGAAAAAAAATAAAAAAATAAACGTAAAAAACAAAATAAAGTTAAAAAAAAATTGTAAAAAAAAGGGGAAAAAAGAAAAGTATACATATTAGGTATCGCCGTGTTCGTATCGACCGGCTCTATAAAAATATCACATCATCCACCCCGCCAGGTGAACGCAGTAAAAAAAAAAATAAATAAACAGTGCTAAAACAGCCATTTTTTGGTCACCTTCCCTCACAAAAAGCGTAATAGCAGGTGATCAAAAAGGCATATTTAACCCAAAATGGTACCGATCAAACCGCCATCTTGTCCCGCAAAAATGATACCCTACCTGAGACAATTGCCCGAACAATAAAAAAAATATGGCTCTCAGAAAATGGCAACACAAAAAAAAAGATTTTATTCTGTTCAAAAATAAATCTGATGTGTAAAACTTTCCAAAAATAAAAAAGTTAGACATATTGGGTATCGCCACGTCCGTAACCACCTGCTCTATAAAAATGTTACATGAGATGGCCTCCCAGGTGAATGCTGCTGCTGCAAAAAAAAAAAACTATGCCAAAACAACCATTTTTTTCTCTCTTGCCTCACAAAAAGTGTAATAGTAGGCGATCAAAAAGGCGTATTTAACCCAAAATGGTACCAAACCGTCATCTTGTCCCGCAAAAATGATACCCTACCTAAAACAATCGCCCGAAAAATAAAAAAAATATGGCTCTCAGAAAATGGCAACACAAAAAAAAAGATTTTATTCTGTTCAAAAATAAATCTAATGTGTAAAACTTTCCCAAAAAAAAAAATTTAGACATATTGGGTATCACCACGTCCATAACAACCTGCTCTATAAAAATATCAAATGATTTGCGCCCTCAGGTGAATGCTGTAAAAAAAAATTTAAAAAAACTATGCCAAAACAGCTATTTTTTTCCACCTTGACTCACAAAAAGTGTAATACCAAGCAATAAAAAAGTCTTATGTACCCCAAAATGGTACCAATGAAAACATCACCTCATCCCACAAAAAATAAGCCCCCACATAAGACAATAACTCAAAAAAATAAAAATCAATGGCTCCCGCAAACCAATCCATCAAAATCTGTTCTGCAAAATCCATATGGCGCTCCTTCTGTTCTGAGTCCTGCCAAGTGCCCCCACAGCAGTTTGCCACCACATATGGGGTGTTGCCGTATTCAGGAGAAAATGGGGGAAAAACTAATGGGTTGCTTTTCTCCTGTTAACCCTTGTGAAAATGAAAAATTTGGGGTTAAAGCAACATTTTATTGGAAGAAATTAAACTTTTCATTTTCACAGCCAAGTGTTTCCAAATTCCGTAAAACGCTTAGGGGGTCAAAGTGGTCAGTATCCCCCTTAATATATTCTTTGAAGGGTGTAGTTTCCAAAATGGGGTCACTTTTTGAGGGTTTCCACTGTAGGGGTACGTCAGGGTCTCTCAATTACAAAATGGTGTCTAAAAACCATTCTAGCAAATTCTGCCTCCAAAATCCGTATGGCGCTCCTTTACTTCTGACCACTGCCACAAACCCATAGAGACGTTTACCACCACATATGGGGTATTTCTGTAAACTGCAGAATCAGCGTAATGTATATTGAGGTTTAGTTTGCTGTTAACCCTTGCTGTGTTGCAAGAAAAAAATTATTAACATGAATAATCTACCAAAAAAGTGAAATTTTGAAATTTCACCTCTATTTTCCCTTAATTCTTGTGGAACACCTCAGGGGTTAACAAAGTTTGTAACATCAGTTTTTTATAATTTGAGGGGTGTAGTTTCTAAAATGGGGTCATTTATGGGTGGTTTCCATTACTTAAGCCCTTCAAAATCACTTTATATCTGAATTGGTGCTTAAAAAATGGTTTGGGAAATTTTGTTGAAAATTCCAAAAAATGCTTCTAAACTTCTAAGCCCTCTAACGTCTGAAAAAAGTAAAATGACATTTATAAAATGATGCCAACATAAAGTAGACATATGGGGAACGTAAAATAATAACTATTTTTGGAGGTATTACTATGTATTTTGAAAGTAGAAAAATTGAAATTTGGAAATTTGCTAATTTTTCTAAACTTTTGCTAAATTTGGTATTTTTTTATAAATAAAAATGAAATATTTTGCCACAAATTTACTACTATCGTGAAGCACAATATGTGACGAGAAGACAATCTCAGAATGGCCTGGATAAGTAAAAGCGTTCCAAAGTTATTACCACATGAAGTGACACATGTCAGATTAGCAAAAAATGGCCTGGGCAGGAAGGTTTTAACTACCTTTCAGCATGAAAGGGTTAAAGGGGAATTTACTTTTATACTCTGCATTTCATCTGACATTTTTTTTTCCTCAGTGAATACAGTGGAGAAAAAGTTATTTAGTAGCTTCGCTTTCTCCTCATTGCTCTCTGCAACTCCCCCCTCATTACTCTGTAAGGGGCCGACACCTTCAGGTTTATACTTTTTAGTATTTATATAATTGAAGAACATTTTAGGGTTAGTTTTACTCTCTTTGGCGATTAATTTCTCGGTCTCTAGTTTGGCTGCTTTTATTTGTCTTTTACATATTCTATTTTTTTCCTTATAGTTTTTCAATGCTTCCTCGCTCTCCTCCTGTTTTAGTGATTTAAATGCTTAATTTTTGTAATTTATTGCTTTCTTTACAGTTCTGTTTATCCACATTGGTTTTTTCTTGTTTCTTATCATTTTATTCCTATATGGTATGTACCTCTCACAATTAGATATTAGGATGCTTTTAAAAATATCCCATTTTGTGGCTGTATTTTTATTTTTGAGGACTTTGTCCCAGTTAGTTAGGCCTATGGCAGGGGCGTAGCTATAGGGGAAGCAGGGGAAGCAGTTGCTTAGGGGCACAGACCCCCAAGGGGCCCCCTCAGGAGGGAGACTAAAAGATTTTATTGTCAGGGCCCCCTCAACAGTATTATACAATGACATTATATACAGTGACACTATAGGAAACGGATGGAGCGGCTGTCACGCCTTGTCTGAGAGAGCTCAATGTTGACTAGCCACAAGAGTGAGGGTTGCATGTGAGTTGGGGGTTGCGAAGAAGTTTCTGGGGGGGGCCCCGTTCAAAAATTTGCTGTGGTGCTAAATTTAACTTTTTTGAAGTTTGGTATTTTTGTTCCTCCCTGTAGAAACACTCTTTTGAATGACAATTGGAAGGTTATTATGTTATGGTCACTGTTTCCCAGGTGTCCCCCAACCTGCACATCTGTTGTTCTGTCAGGTCTATTGGTTAATACTAAGTCCAGTATGGCCGTCCCTCTAGTGGGGTCCTGAACCAGTTGGGAAAGGTAATTGTCTTTGGTTATTGCCAAGAACCTGTTTCCTTTATGAGATATACAGGTTTCAGTTTCCCAGTCTATATCTGGGTAGTTGAAGTCCCCCATAATAATAACCTCATTATGATTTGCCGCCTCGTCTATTTCGTTTAGAAGTAGATTTTCTGTGGTCTCGGATATATTGGGTGGTTTATAATAAACCCCTATTAGTATTTTAATATTGTTTTTGGCTCCATTTATTTCTACCAACAGTGACTCTACATCTTTATGTCCCTCACTTACATCTTCCCGGAGTGTGGGCTTTAGACACGACTTTACATAAAGGCAGACCCCTCCCCCTCTCCGGTTTTGACGATCCTTTCTAAAAAGATTGTAACCCTGTACGTTAACTGCGCAGTCATAGCCATCATCCAGCCATGTCTCAGTTACTCCCACTATGTCATAGTTCTCCTCACACATCACTAATTCCAGTTCACCAGTTTTATTAGCTAGGCTTCTGGCATTAGTGTACATACAATTAGGAGGTTGATGTATATTTCTTACCCTACACCTTTCCTTCTGATCTGTTCTAGTTCCTCCTTCCATTCCTCCCCCAGTTCTATTACCTTGCCCCAAGTCTCTATCTGCACTATCTTCCCCTCCTATAATGTAGTTACCCTCCCTCCCAGTCCCTACTTTAAACACTCCTCTAGCCTTCTAGCCATCTTCTCCCCCAAAACAGCTGCCCCTTCCCCATTGAGGTGCAGCCCATCCCTACGGTAGAGCCTGTAGCCGACAGAGAAGTCGGCCCAGTTCTCCAAGAACCCAAATCCCTCCTGCCTACACCAGTTCTTGAGCCACTTGTTTACCTCCCTAATCTCCCACTGCCTTTCTTGTGTGGCTCGTGGTACAGGCAGTATTTCGGAAAACACTACCTTGGAGGTCCTTGCCCTAAGCTTATGCCCTAAATCCCTAAAATCATTTTTAAGGATGCTCCCCCTACCTCTAACTTTGTCATTGGTACTGATATGGACCATGACTGCTGGATCTTCTCCAGCCCCTCCCAGTAATCTGTCAACCCGATCCGCGATGTGCCGAACTCGAGCGCCTGGAAGGCAGCACACCGTCCGACAATCCCGGTCTTTGTGACAAATTACCCTCTCTGTACCCCTAATAATTGAGTCGCCTACTACCAGCACCTGTCTAGCCTGCCCTGCTCTCCTGGCCCCCTGCTTACTGGAGCTGACATTCCCCTGACTGTCAGAGGAAGTGTCCGGCTGCAGCAGTGCTATCCCTGAAGTAACATCTCCCTCATCTGCCAAACTTGCAAACTTGTTGGGGTGTGTCAGATCAGGGCTAGCCTCCCTGGCACTTTTCCCTCTAACCCGCTTTCTAACTGTTACCCAGCTAGCTACCTCACTTTCCTGGGCCTCCTCACTACCACTATCCCCCACATCTACCCCATAGAGTGTTTTCTCACTGAGCAGCAAACTCTTTTCCAAATTGTCAGTGCTTCTCAGCGTTGAAATTCGCCCACTTAGATACACGATGTGCGATTCCAAGCGGACAATTTGCTCACATTTTGAACAAATATATGCACCCTTAAACGGCTGTTCCAGGACTGCATACATCAGACAAGATGTGCACTGGACTGCTCTGTCAATGATGGAAGCCATTCTAATGGGGATTACACAAGCAAAAGCGAAAAAATACAATACAATGATATGGAAAGACTTACTGTAGTCCCTTTTAAAGTTCCCGAATCTGAAGTCACACACTTAATTCAACCACACACTTAAAAGTCAAACACGCAAACGCTCAAACTCGCGTATTGTCTCTGCTTTTATAAGTGGGAAACGCAAACCAGTCTGTTTTTTTTCCCAACGGAAACGCAAACCAGCTGCAAATATTCCTGACAGAATGGCAAACTCGGCACATTGCACCCACTTTTCCAATGTCAACCTTTCCAAAAGTTCTCCAAGTCATACAGCAAATCTGAATAGGGTAATATTAAACTATCCCTGTAGCTCAGTTTCTCAATAGCCATTGGAGAGGTCTTTCCCCTCCCCTATAGAAATGTATTGGTAACTACTACTCCAACAAATTCCTTTTTTTATAAGACATCATGCTTAATCTGAAGGAATCCTCTGCCCGTGACATCTTCCCTTTAGCTCTGGGCAGGGTGGTTATTAAATTCTGCTGTTTCAGAACAAGTTCAAGCGGACACGATGTAGAAGCATTGTGTACTGTGACACAATTAGATGTCTCTGCTAATCCCAGGGCATCTGAAGTGCACAGAGAGTGTATCGATAGCATTTATTACGCTCCAACATCAGTCACTCTAATTTCCCTAATCTCTCCTTTGGGGCTTTGTAAATGTATTTATGTCTTGATCTCTCCAGAATACGATAAAAAGCAACTAATAAAAATCACTAATTGTAAAAATGTTTGTAAGTGCGGTCACCCTCTTCTGTCACAGAAGTAACCTGATTGCCCTGTATGTAAGATTACGGCATATGTTAATGCAATCACAAAGGAGGAAGATAAATGGATTGCAAATGATTCCCAGAAATATGAGAAACAATGTGAGCACCTATAAAAAAAATCCCCCTCTCCTTTAACTATGTTAGTTGATTAAATTGTCTATTGGGTTTGATGCTTGAAATGGCGTAAAAGGAACATTTGACATGAAACAAGAAAAAATTGACTCAGAAATGTAACGCCTGTAGGTAGGACAGACACGAACAGTGAGCCTTAACCTAGAGCCCAGCCCGCTTTCTCTACCTAATTGCAGGACAAGCCTTAGGTACCAAGACCGCAATTGGTCGACAGTCCCTATGTTAGTAAGCCAGGCAAATGACACAAAGACACAGTCATACGTAAATGGGTCAGAACCAGGAGGACAACGTAGTACAAAAAAGAGAGTGGTCAAAAGACAAGCTGAGGTCAGAACCATAGAAGATGCACAGTACAAATCACGAAAGACACAGAATGGTCAAAGGACGAGCCAAGGTCAAAAACACAAGCAATCCAAATCAGCACAGGAACAAGAGCCAGGACCCTAGTTAGTGAGCCCAAACAAGATTATAACTGACACTGGTATATGGCCAGGAAGAATAGAGCACTGAGTCCTTGGATCAGCACTAGTGTTGCTCAAGCACCAAAGTGTTCGGGTGCTCTAGTGCTCGAGTAGAACACTTTGGGATGCTCGGGTGCTCTACAGAGCACAATGGAAGTCATTGGGAGAAACAGAGCATTAAACCAGGCACCCCCTGCTCTGAAGATGGGAGGGTGTCTGGTTCACAGGAAAAGGTCAGAAATTGATGGAAACACCACTGAAATGGTTTGGGAACAGCATGGGGAGGATGCCTGGATGTATCTTGGACTCCCAGGCTGCTGCTGGGAACGATGTTGTCCGAGTATTACGCCAGACTGACAGTAATACGCACAAAACCGAAGATAAAATCGATTTTAGGAGATGTAGTGCAGGTAATGTCGCTGTCACCAGCAGCGAAAAAATTACATTAAGGCCCCATTCACACGACCGTATGAATGGGGCCGTATGTATTCCGCAAAATTGCGGAATACATGCAGCCCCATTCACTTCTATGGGAGTGCACAGCCGCGGCACGGACAAGTATAGGCATTTTCAATGGGGCCGCGCGGCGTGTGTTCCGAGCGCTGCGGAACACACGCCCAGCGGTCCCCGTATATTTGTGGGTCCGCAATAATGCGGACCCGCAAATATACGGTCGTCTGAATGAGGCCTAAATGTCACAAATATTTCAGATGCACAAACGTTATACAACAGATGTAGCGCAGGTAACATATAGTAGCCATAAGTGAAGGGACGTGTAAGAACAGCTCCTGTTGTTGTTGTACAACACACGTGGCTTACAATGTGGTCATTAAAACAGAGTAGGGGATTTTGACTTCAAAGGAATTCCCTGTGAGTTGGGCTGTGTAAAGGTGACTGCAGGATATTCAGCCCCTTCCTACTGTGCTGCTATGGCCTCTGAGAGCTTATCCTCTGTCACAGCCTGCCCGGCCAACATGCTATTCAATGGGTGCACCAGTCACATTGAGAGCCACTACATTTCATCCATCCTGATGTCTCCCAGCTGTAAATGTGCAATGAGTACATAATGTAAACTCCTACAGTAATGAAAAGAACAGCCCCAGAGAAGTTCAAGTTCAAACAGAGAGTAATGTCTCGTTAACAGGGTTTACCGATGTCTTCTATATTGATGACCTATCAACATCAGACTGGCAGGGGTCCGACTCCTGGTACCCCCACCAATCACCTGTATGAAGAGACCATAGCGCTCTTTTTCTTAGGCCATGTGACGTCACGTTCATTGGTCACATAGCCTAGAAGCCACTCAGTCCCATTCAAGTGAATGGGGTTGAGCTGCAATATCAAGCACAGCCACTATTCAATGGACTCTGCTGTGCTTGGTAAATTGCGAGAAGGCCACAATGGAGATTTATCAAACAGCTAATCAGCGGGGAGTTGGACCCCCGCCAATCTCATATTGACGATAGGCCATCAATATGAAAACCCTGGAGAATCCCTTTAAGGATATTTTCTCTCTCTCTACTTCTGAAATAGGCAGACATGGGAGAAAGACAAACTCGAACACAGTGATAGTGGTAAGGTGGTAATGAGATTGCAGAAGTGGCGCAGGGAGGTAGTATAATGGGAGACCACTGGTGTTAAGCACTATGGTAAGACAGCATTGCAGTGGAAGCCAATCGAAGGGAAATCTTGGATGGCTGTTATTGAGGTGGGTGGGGTCCATCTTAGGTAAGTGTTTGGTGTTGGTTGCACTGGAGTTGTCCATCCCACGGTCATTATTTTTCATGGTAATACAGCATGATGTCTTTCATTTAGAGGGAACTTGTGGGCATTCAATGTGATCAATGTAGGCATCTCATAAAAAGTAATCTACCTGATTGATCCATTTTGCTTAATGACCCTTCAATCTGCTCAATCTGCCATTCCTTGTTTTTAAAGTATGAGGCAAGTTTCACACTTGCGCTTACATCTCCAGCAGGCTGCTTCCCTGTCTGGATCCTAACACCTGCCAGCCCCATTCACTACAATGAGGACCGGCGGAGATCCAGCTGCAACCCGTAAAAGAGGCCTGATTTAGTTTTTTTTGCCATTACTGCTTGTCATTGTAGGACTTTCCAAATTTGACTTTTGCTGTAAAGAACTTGTTATATTGATGATTAAAACAAATCTTCAATACGTTTTTTGTATAGTGCGTATACCAAACCATTGTAATCATTGTAGTTTATTGAACCTTGCAGAGAGTAATGCTGCTTTAATGTTGTTTTTTGACTTTTTAAGGACAGGTTCTCTGATTACAGGGTATACTGCTGCTTGGACCATCAGCGATCACCTGTTATCTCAGAGGGAATGGAGAAGCAGTGGTTGTTTCTGTGCAGCATGTCTTCAGGGGAAATTAAAGGGGTAATATGGTTATATCCACAAGATACTATTAGGTTGGTGGGGGTCCTACCGCCAGGACCCCCATGATCATGAGAATGGGGACCCTGTACCGCATGGAGTCCCCTGAAATGAACAGAGCCGCCAGTCAGGCCATTTCTATGGGAGCTCCAGGCAGGGATAGTTTCCATTACAATTTTCTACCTATGTTATGCCTAAATGTGCCTGGATGAGCATTGTTATGTGAAGCCAATCTCTGCACTGGCTAATAGAAGAGGAACTATATGGCTTTATTGAGGAGGAATGGGGCTCTCTTTGGAGTGGCATTGATTCTCTACTGGAGTATTTCTATAAAAGTCCACGTGACAAAGTAATTATACAGCATGTAATCACATTACCATTAGAGATGAGCGAGTAGTGTTCGATCGAGCCGGTATTCAATCGAATACTACGCTATTCGGCATACTCGATTTCAATCGAGTATAACGGCGATGGCGCACTTAGAATTCGTTTCCCCTCCCAACTTCCCTGGCGCTCTTTTTCCACCAATCAACATGCAGGGGGGGTATGACAGGCACGCTGAGCACGCTGGCAGCGCGAAAACAGCGTCTACATGGATTGGCTGGAAAAACCATGTGACCTCGAATATTAAAAACTCAGCTCTTCCTGCTCGTACGCATATGCTGCGTGAACTTAGTCAGGGACAGAGGCTGGAGAAGGGACAGACAGGTTTTAGCAGTTGGACAGGCAGGAGCGTGATTAAAAGCCCTTATCAGGGCTACTATAGTGCACTACAGTGATAGCTTTACTACAAGATACACTTTACAGAGAACGGCTGCCGTATTCAGGGATAGCTGCTGGAGTAGGGACAGAGAGAGCCATTAGTGGTGTATTAGGTGCTCTGCTACATACCAAACTATATTTGGCACTACTGTTCAGCGTTCTTTTTGGCTGAAAAACCCTGTTATATAACTAGTGTGTATATGCACCATCTGATCTGGCAGTATACGGCTGTGAATTTTATTTTATTTTTTTAAATACAGTTTATTTGGCTCTAGTGTTCTGGGTTCTGTGTGCCTGCAATACCCTTTTTGTATACCAGGTGTAAATACCCACCGTCTGTTCAGTTAGTACACGGCTGTGTACCTTGAAATATACAATATCTAGGCCATTTAATAGGCCACTGTACTGTGCGTTCTCTTGCTAAATTATCTCACATACCTGGTGTAAATACCCACCATCTGTTCTGTTACTACACGGCTGTGTACTTTGAAATATACAATATCTAGGCATTTTAATAGGCCACTGTACTGTGCGTTCTCTTGTTAAATTATCTCACATACCTGGTGTAAATACCCACCGTCTGTTCTGTTACTACACGGCTGTGTACTTTGAAATATACAATATCTAGGCATTTTAATAGGCCACTGTACTGTGCGTTCTCTTGTTAAATTATCTCACATACCTGGTGTAAATACCCACCGTCTGTTCTGTTACTACACGGCTGTGTACTTTGAAATATACAATATCTAGGCCATTTAATAGGCCACTGTACTGTGCGTTCTCTTGCTAAATTATCTCACATACCTGGTGTAAATACCCACCGTCTGTTCTGTTACTACACGGCTGTGTACTTTGAAATATACAATATCTAGGCATTTTAATAGGCCACTGTACTGTGCGTTCTCTTGCTAAATTATCTCACATACCTGGTGTAAATACCCACCGTCTGTTCTGTTACTACACGGCTGTGTACTTTGAAATATACAATATCTAGGCATTTTAATAGGCCACTGTACTGTGCGTTCTCTTGCTAAATTATCTCACATACCTGGTGTAAATACCCACCGTCTGTTCTGTTACTACACGGCTGTGTACTTTGAAATATACAATATCTAGGCATTTTAATAGGCCACTGTACTGTGCGTTCTCTTGCTAAATTATCTCACATACCTGGTGTAAATACCCACCGTCTGTTCTGTTACTACACGGCTGTGTACTTTGAAATATACAATATCTAGGCATTTTAATAGGCCACTGTACTGTGCGTTCTCTTGTTAAATTATCTCACATACCTGGTGTAAATACCCACCGTCTGTTCTGTTACTACACGGCTGTGTACTTTGAAATATACAATATCTAGGCCATTTAATAGGCCACTGTACTGTGCGTTCTCTTGTTAAATTATCTCACATACCTGGTGTAAATACCCACCGTCTGTTCTGTTACTACACGGCTGTGTACTTTGAAATATACAATATCTAGGCATTTTAATAGGCCACTGTACTGTGCGTTCTCTTGTTAAATTATCTCACATACCTGGTGTAAATACCCACCGTCTGTTCTGTTACTACACGGCTGTGTACTTTGAAATATACAATATCTAGGCCATTTAATAGGCCACTGTACTGTGCGTTCTCTTGCTAAATTATCTCACATACCTGGTGTAAATACCCACCGTCTGTTCTGTTACTACACGGCTGTGTACTTTGAAATATACAATATCTAGGCATTTTAATAGGCCACTGTACTGTGCGTTCTCTTGTTAAATTATCTCACATACCTGGTGTAAATACCCACCGTCTGTTCTGTTACTACACGGCTGTGTACTTTGAAATATACAATATCTAGGCATTTTAATAGGCCACTGTACTGTGCGTTCTCTTGCTAAATTATCTCACATACCTGGTGTAAATACCCACCGTCTGTTCTGTTACTACACGGCTGTGTACTTTGAAATATACAATATCTAGGCATTTTAATAGGCCACTGTACTGTGCGTTCTCTTGCTAAATTATCTCACATACCTGGTGTAAATACCCACCGTCTGTTCTGTTACTACACGGCTGTGTACTTTGAAATATACAATATCTAGGCATTTTAATAGGCCACTGTACTGTGCGTTCTCTTGCTAAATTATCTCACATACCTGGTGTAAATACCCACCGTCTGTTCTGTTACTACACGGCTGTGTACTTTGAAATATACAATATCTAGGCATTTTAATAGGCCACTGTACTGTGCGTTCTCTTGCTAAATTATCTCACATACCTGGTGTAAATACCCACCGTCTGTTCTGTTACTACACGGCTGTGTACTTTGAAATATACAATATCTAGGCATTTTAATAGGCCACTGTACTGTGCGTTCTCTTGCTAAATTATCTCACATACCTGGTGTAAATACCCACCGTCTGTTCTGTTACTACACGGCTGTGTACTTTGAAATATACAATATCTAGGCATTTTAATAGGCCACTGTACTGTGCGTTCTCTTGCTAAATTATCTCACATACCTGGTGTAAATACCCACCGTCTGTTCTGTTACTACACGGCTGTGTACTTTGAAATATACAATATCTAGGCATTTTAATAGGCCACTGTACTGTGCGTTCTCTTGTTAAATTATCTCACATACCTGGTGTAAATACCCACCGTCTGTTCTGTTACTACACGGCTGTGTACTTTGAAATATACAATATCTAGGCATTTTAATAGGCCACTGTACTGTGCGTTCTCTTGTTAAATTATCTCACATACCTGGTGTAAATACCCACCGTCTGTTCTGTTACTACACGGCTGTGTACCTTGAAATATACAATATCTAGGCCTTTTAATAGGCCACTGTACTGTGCGTTCAATTGCTAAATTATTTCACATACCTAATTATATACCCAAATATTGTATTTGCAACAAAAAAAAATAAAATGCGGAGGGGGGCTAGCGGAATCGGACGTGGACGAGGACGGGGGCGCGGAAATGCTGTTGGTGGCCTTGTTGAAGCCAGTGGGGATACAATGCGTGCTGGTGAGGGTCAGCCAGGATCACACTCATCCAGAATCCCTGCCTTTATGGGACAGTTAAGCAGGGGGCGAGTTACACCGCTGTTGAGGCCTGAGCAGGTTGAACAGGTGGTGCAATGGAAGCCGATAGCGCTTCCACACAGTTGTCCACCAGCCAGTCATCCACACAGTCTCACTCTGACCCTCCTTCCTCCACACCTGGCCAACAGAGTCATCCCACCCTTGACCCCTCCCAGGAGCTCTTTTCGGGTCCTTTTTCAGATGTGCCGGAAGAATCCCAGGAGCTAGCAGAGGAATTTGTTTGTAGTGATGCCCAAACACTTGAGTTTTCGCCATCTCCTGCTGATGTGGACCCTGAACCAGCATCTGTTATCATGAGCGATGATGATGATGAGACGCAGTTGCCATCAAGGGAGGCTGTTGGAATGTCCAGTGGGCAGGAGGAGGAGCAGAGTGAGGAAGAGGAGGTGGTGGATGACGAAATGACCGACCCCACTTGGCCAGGGGTGATGTCCAGCGGGGAAAGCAGTGGAGAGGTGGTGGTCTGCGCAGCACCGAAAAAGGCAGCAAGAGGCAGAGGGATGTCCACAGGCAGAGGGATGTCCAGAGGCAGAGGGATGTCCAGAGGCAGAGGGATGTCCACAGGCAGAGGGATGTCCACAGGCAGAGGACAGTCCAGACAGAGTAGTGAGGCCACAGCCAGCACGGCCGAAGCTGTTCCCGGCAGCGGGCAGTCGCGTGAAGCTCCCCCATCGAGGCCTCGTACTTCTGTGGTGTGGAGATTTTTTAATGTTTGTGCGGATGACAAACTGAGCGCGGTTTGCACACTC
The DNA here is from genome assembly GCA_900303285.1 of Rhinella marina. Classification (NCBI taxonomy): domain Eukaryota; kingdom Metazoa; phylum Chordata; class Amphibia; order Anura; family Bufonidae; genus Rhinella; species Rhinella marina. The sequence goes on along the minus strand of ONZH01011833.1, from coordinate 5,276 downwards.
TGCCACTCAAAACTGAGTAGGGGCTCTGAGAAGAGCAATCTGACCACCTCAGGCATGCGGCGTCACTTGGAAGTCAAGCACTGGGCTGAGTGGGAGAGAGCAAACGCAATACAACCTGCGCCCGGTCTTGCTGCCACTGCCTCTTCCCCTTTGTTGTGTGCTGCCACTGCGGTCCAGACCTCCAGCCAGGACACCTCCACATCTGCCTCGGCTACTTTGGGGCCTTCTCCTTCAGCCTCCCCTTCCCCCGCCTCTTCGCCTGCACCTTCACACTCCTCGTCCCAACAACTGTCCATCTCGCAGGCGTTCGACCGCAGGCGGAAGTACGCCTCGAGTCACCCCCAAGCCCAAGCCTTAAACTGCCACATCTCCAAACTGCTGGCCCTGGAGATGTTGCCGTTTAGGCTTGTGGAGACGCAGGCCTTCCGCGACCTGATGGCGGCTGCCGCACCTCGCTATTCCGTCCCTAGCCGCCACTACTTTTCCCGGAGTGCCGTCCCCGCCCTGCACCAGCACGTGTCGCGTAACATCAGGCGGGCCCTGAGGTACGCAGTCAGCGCAAAGGTCCACTTGACCACCGACTCGTGGACAAGCGCTTGCGGCCAGGGACGCTACATCTCTTTGACGGCACACTGGGTGAATGTAGTGGAAGCGGGGACGGGGTCGCAAACAGAGACGGCCTACCTACCACCCCCGCCCAAGATTGCCAGCATGGGTTCTGATAAACCCCCCTCCTCCTCCTCCTCCTCCTCCTGTGCCTTAACATCTCCCTCAGCCGCTAGCTGGAAGCGTTGCAGCACTGGCGCGGGGAGACGTCAGCAGGCGGTGCTAAAGCTCATCAGCTTGGGCGACAGGAAGCACAGCGCCCCAGAGGTGAGGGACGCCATATTGCAGCAGACGGAGATGTGGCTGTCGCCGCTGCAGCTAGGACCAGGCATGGTCGTGTGCGATAACGGCCGTAACCTGGTGGCGGCTCTGGAGCTTGCCGAACTCAATCACGTACCATGCCTGGCCCACGTTTTTAATCTGGTAGTCCAAAAATTTCTGAAGACTTACCCCAACCTGGCAGAGCTACTGGTGAAAGTGCGGCGCTTGTGCGCTCACTTTCGTAAGTCAACTGTAGCTGCTGCTAGCTTAAAAAAACTCCAGCAACGCCTCCATTTGCCTGAACATCGGCTGTTGTGCGACCTGCCCACTCGCTGGAATTCCACCTATTCCATGTTGGCCAGGGTGTGTGAGCAGCAGAGAGCATTGATGGAGTACCAGATAATAAATCCACGCGTGCCTCCAACTCAGCTCCCTCAGTTTGCCAACCACGAGTGGCCATGGATGGCAGACATATGCGATGTACTGCGTATCTTTGAGGAGTCCACCAAGAAGGTCAGCAGTGAGGACGCTATAGTGAGCGTAACCATCCCGCTCCTAGGCGTCCTTAAAGAATCGCTCATCGCAATAAGGGAGAACGCATTGCACGCAGAGGAGACGGGGGTAGGAGGAGACGCAACGGAGCTACACAGTCAGACCACACTTTTGTCTGCTTCACGGTGGCAGTTGCAGGAGGAGGAGGATGAGGAGGAGGACGACGTGGAGGTGGCTGTGGAAGAGGAGGAGGATGCTGGCGGCGAGGGTAGCAGTCAGGCTGTGTGCGTCCCATTGGTTCAGCGCGGATGGGGCGGAGAGGAGGCGGAAGAGGAAGAGGAGGAAATGGCAAGTGATCCTTCTGGTGGGGGCAGTGAGGTCATGCCTATTCAGAGTCTGGCACACATGGCTGACTTCATGCTGGGCTGCTTTTCCCGGGACACACGTGTTGTCCGGATAGTGGAGAACAAACTGTACTGGGTCTTCGCACTCCTGGACCCCCGGTATAAAGATAACGTCTCCTCTTTTATTCCGGTAGAGGAGAGGACGAATCGATTGCTGGAATACCAGAGGGAACTCGTGCAGAACATGATGGAGATTTTCCCACCCACCATCGCTGGCGGCAGAGAGGAGAGGGTCTCCAGAGTCCCACAACATCAATCAGGCCCACAGCCACCAGGGGAACACTCTCCAAGGTGTGGGACACGTTCATGGCACCCCCTCGTGCAACTTCCATCACTGCGGGGGCCCGCTATCAGCAGGAGGGACAAGTATCGGCGGATGTTGCGGGAGTACCTGGCAGACCGTAACCCTGTCCTCCCCGATCCCTCGGCGTCCTACACTTACTGGGTCTCCAAGTTGGACACGTGGCTGGAACTGTCCCTGTACGCCTTGGAGGTGCTTGCCTGCCCTGCCGCCAGCGTGCTATCAGAAAGGGTGTTCAGCGCAGCCGGGGGCATTATAACCGATAAGCGCAGCCGCCTGTCAACCGACAGTGCGGACAGGCTGACGCTAATCAAAATGAACAGCAAGTGGATTGACCCGGACTTTGCTTCTCCAACCGTGGAAAGCAGCCAAAAGTGAAGTGCCATCTGTATGAAGTGCCATTTCCTCCTCCACCTCCTCCTCCTCCTCCTTAACCGCCGTAGAATTGCTCCGTAAATAAGAAAAATGTATATGTTTATGGCTCACATCTTGGGCCTCCACAAAATGTTTAAGAGGTCTCACCTCTTGGGCCTCCACATAATTTTTAAGAGGTCTCACCTCTTGGGCCTGCACAAAATGTTTAAGAGGTCTCACCTCTTGGGCCTCCACATAATTTTTAAGAGGTCTCACCTCTTGGGCCTGCACAAAATCTTTAAGAGGTCTCACCTCTTGGGCCTCCACATAATTTTTAAGAGGTCTCACCTCTTGGGCCTGCACAAAATGTTTAAGAGGTCTCACCTCTTGGGCCTCCACATAATTTTTAAGAGGTCTCACCTCTTGGGCCTCCACATAATTTTTAAGAGGTCTCACCTCTTGGGCCTCCACAAAATGTTTAAGAGGTCTCACCTCTTGGGCCTCCACATAATTTTTAAGAGGTCTCACCTCTTGGGCCTCCACATAATTTTTAAGAGGTCTCACCTCTTGGGCCTGCACAAAATGTTTAAGAGGTCTCACCTCTTGGGCCTCCACATAATTTTAAGAGGTCTCACCTCTTGGGCCTCCACATAATTTTTAAGAGGTCTCACCTATTGGGCCTCCACATAATTTTTAAGAGGTCTCACCTCTTGGGCCTGCACAAAATCTTTAAGAGGTCTCACCTCTTGGGCCTCCACATAATTTTTAAGAGGTCTCACTTCTTGGGCCTCCACATAATTTTAAAGAGGTCTCACCTCTTGGGCCTCCACAAAATCTTTAAGAGGTCTCACCTCTTGGGCCTCCACAAAATCTTTAAGAGGTCTCACCTCTTGGGCCTCCACAAAATCTTTAAGAGGTCTCACCTCTTGGGCCTCCACAAAATCTTTAAGAGGTCTCACCTCTTGGGCCTCCACAAAATCTTTTAGGTCTCACTTCTTGGGCCTCCACATAAATTTAAAGAGGTCTCACCTCTTGGGCCTCCACAAAATCTTTAAGAGGTCTCACCTCTTGGGCCTCCACAAAATCTTTAAGAGGTCTCACCTCTTGGGCCTCCACAAAATCTTTAAGAGGTCTCACCTCTTGGGCCTCCACAAAATCTTTAAGAGGTCTCACCTCTTGGGCCTCCACAAAATCTTTAAGAGGTCTCACCTCTTGGGCCTCCACAAAATCTTTAAGAGGTCTCACCTCTTGGGCCTCCACAAAATCTTTAAGAGGTCTCACCTCTTGGGCCTCCACATAATTTTAAGAGGTCTCACCTCTTGGGCCTCCACAAAATCTTTAAGAGGTCTCACCTCTTGGGCCTCCACAAAATCTTTAAGAGGTCTCACCTCTTGGCCTCCACAAATCTTTAAGAGGTCTCACCTCTTGGGCCTCCACAAAATCTTTAAGAGGTCTCACCTCTTGGGCCTCCACAAAATCTTTTAGGTCTCACTTCTTGGGCCTCCACATAATTTTAAAGAGGTCTCACCTCTTGGGCCTCCACAAAATCTTTAAGAGGTCTCACCTCTTGGGCCTCCACAAAATCTTTAAGAGGTCTCACCTCTTGGGCCTCCACAAAATCTTTAAGAGGTCTCACCTCTTGGGCCTCCACAAAATCTTTAACAGGTCTCACCTCTTGGGCCTCCACAAAATTTTCCATGAGCCTCTGGCCAGCCCACGGCCTCTTCCTGCCTTTTGCGGTCCTACACATCCCTCCACATCCCCACTGCTTTACCTGCTAGACATGACACTGGGCCAGGTCGGGTCACTGATATCTCTAGCGCCAACAATTTGGGCATTTTAAGGCTTCTGCATGTGTTTGAGTTGTTTTTACATTTTAAAGAAGACATGTCTGACCACATTTCACACACACACACAATGACAATTAGGGGTGGGGTCTATTTGCTTTCCCCCTTGCCTATGCCATCTGTGGTTGTCATAGGCAACGTGATTTTAAGGGGTGCAGAATTTCATCTTCTTTTTTGTCTAGTTTGGCTTGGGGTCCATGGCAATGTAGAGGAAAGAAGGTTTCCTTGTATGGTCTCACTTTACAGAGAGATTAGATTGTCTTTGGAGTGTATTGTTGAGAGGCTGTGATAGTGGCGTAATAGTGCGACTTGGGCGCGTTATATGCACCCAGACATGCTTCCCCTGCTGTCCCAGTTGCATTCCAGCAGTGTTGGCATCCTTTTCTGAGGTTCCAGGGTGGACTTGGTGACCTCCAAGTGGTCGAATTGAGATTTCCAAGTGGCGAGCATTTTTTTCCCATAGACTTTAATGGGATTCGATATTCGGTCGAATAGTCGAATTTCGCGGTCTATTCGAATCGAATTTCGAACTTTCGAATATTTCACTACTCGCTCATCTCTAATTACCATCACTCTCATATCAAACATCATTATTATGAAATGTTTCCTTCAGACAATACCTCCAAGGAAATACATTAAGCTTGACCACCTAGTAAGTCCATTTATTTTAAATGGGAGTACAGTATTAAAAAGGTAAAGGGGGCCAGCACGACTCACTGACCAGCTGGCAACAACTTGACCTTTAGTGGACGCAGGCAGCATAGTAATGAAAGAGGCCCGAGGCAATACTTTTTCATCTCAGCTACACAGATTTTTCCTACTGTTTTGCAGATATATTATGGAAACTTCAATTATCCAGCACTGTTCTGATAAGCTTAAAAGAGTTTTCTGAGATTTTAATATTGATGACCTATCCTCAGAATAGGTCATCAGTATCTGATCTGTGGGGGTCCAGTACTCAGGACCCCCACCAATCAAGTCTTTGAGAAGGCACGAGTGTCCTGTGAGAAC